>RJWT010004428.1:0-32335 GCA_004365215.1 Cuniculus paca | reverse complement strand
AGTTTGATTTAGCTGCTTCATTTTTCCTGGCAAAAGTGTTGTAGGAAGCCATTCCTTCCCATTCATTCCTGTGATCCTAGGAGGCACAACACATAAAGTAGTTTCGACTCTTATTTCCACAGAGCACAATCATTTATAACATAGATTTCTGCTTCTCCCATGGATTTCTTTCTAGGAAAACAAAACAAGTTCTTGGGAATTTTGTTGCACACGGTTGAATAGTCATCTCTCTGCAATCTGCTTTTCAGTAAGGCAAATCCGGAAAACAAACATGTTCTTCTGCCATTTAGAAAGAAACAGAGCCTCCCCTGTATGGAGACATGTTGAATTATGTGAGATGAATTTATACTGCTTGTGATTTATCTGCTGCAACATTCCTGGCAAAAGAGTTGCAGTAAGGCATTTCCCGCCTTTCATTCCTATGGGCCTAAAAGGCCCAACACATAAAGTTCTTTCCACTCTTATTTCGCACATCAGAATCAAGTCTGACGTTCAGTTCTACTTCTCCCA
Source organism: Cuniculus paca (assembly GCA_004365215.1). NCBI lineage: Eukaryota > Metazoa > Chordata > Mammalia > Rodentia > Cuniculidae > Cuniculus > Cuniculus paca. The sequence goes on along the minus strand of RJWT010004428.1, from coordinate 31,825 downwards.
TGAACTTCTTTCTGTGGAAACATACCACAAGTTCTGGAGAATTTCGTTGCACAGTGTTGAATTGTCTTCTCCATGCAATCTACTTTTCAGTAAGGTAAATCCACAAAACAAATGTGTGCCTCTCCAGTATAGAAAGAAGCAGAGCCTCCCCAGGGTTCAGACATGTTTCGTTCTGTGACCTGAAGTTATACTTAGTTTGATTTAGCTACTGCCGCTTTCCTAGTAAAAGAGTGGTAAAAAGGCATTTCCTGCCATTCATTGCTGTAGTCCTAGATGGCTCAACACATAAAGTTGTTTTCACACTTATTTTCACATGGAAGAATAATTTCTAACGTACATTTCTACTTCTCCCATGGAAATATTTCTAGGAAACACAGCACAAGTACTGGGGAATTTTGTTGCACACGGGTTAATAGGCATTTCTTGGCATTTTCCTTTCACTAAGGGAAATCCAGACAACAAATGTGTTCCCCTCCCATTTAGAAAGAAGCACAGCCTCCCCAGTGTGCAGACACGTTTATTTATGTGACCTGAAGTTATACTTCATTTGACTTATTTGCTGTAGCTTCAATGGCAAAAGAGTGGTTGTAAGCGATTCCGTGCAATTCATTCTTATGAGTCTGGATATCCCAACACATAAAGTTGTTTCCACTCTTATTTCCATACAGTAGCATCATTTCTAACATTGAGTTCTACTTCTCTCATTCAGTTCTTTCTGGAGAAACACATCACAATTTCTGGGGAATTTCATTGCACAGGGTTGAATTGTCATCTCTATGCAATCTGCCTTTCTGTAAGGCAAATCTGCAAAGCAAACGTGTGCCTCTCCCATAGAGAAAGATGCACAGCCTCCCCAGGAGGCAGACGTGATGAGTTCTGTGAACTGAAGTTATACTGAGTTTGACTTAGCTTCTGAAGCTTTCCGGAAGATAGAGTGGTAGTAAGCCATTCCCTGCCATTCATATGGGCCCAAATGACTCAACACATAAAGTTGTTTCCACTCCTATTTCCACACAGCAGAGTGAGTTCTGATGTTGAGTTCTATTTCTCCCATGCAGTTATTTCTGTGTAAACACACCACAAGTTACGGGGCGTTTCGTTGCACAAGAGAATGCAGTCATCTCTATGCATTCTGCCTTTCAGTAACGCAAATCCAGAAAATAAACGTGTTCCTCTCCACTATAGAGTGAAGCACAGGCTCCAAAGTGAGCACATATGTTGGGTTCGGTGATCCAAAGTTATACTGTGTTTCATTTACATGCTGTATCTTTAATGGCAAAAGAGTGGTAGTAAGACATTCTGTGTGATTCTTTCCTAAGAGCATAGATGGCCCAACACAAAGTCATTTCCACTCTTATTTCCATACAGCATAATCATTTCTAACATTGAGTTCTACTTCCCCCATTCAGTTCTTTCTCAGGAAACAAACAAGTTCTGAGGAATTTCATTGCACAGGGATGATTAGTGATCTCTATGCAATCTGCATTTCAGTTAGGCATACACAGAAAGCAAACGTGTGCCTCTCCCTTATACAAAGAAGCACAGCCTCCCCAGTGTGCAGACATGTTGAGTTCAGTGAGCAGAATTTACAGAGTATGATTTAGGTGCTGGGGCTTTCCTGGCCAAAGAGTGGTAGTAAGCCTTTACCCGCCAGTCATTTCTAAGGGCCTAGTTGGCCCAACATATAAAGATGTTTCCACTCTTATTTCCACACAGCAGAATCATTTCTAATGTAGCATTATACTTCTCCCATGGAGTTCTTTTTGAGGAAACACACTATAAGTTTCGGGGAGTTTCATTGCACAGGGGTCAATAGTCATCTCTATGCAATCTGCCTTTCAGAAATGCAAATCCAGAAAATGAACGTGTTCCTCTCCACTATAGAATGAAGTACTGGCTTCAAAGTCCGCAGACATGTTAAGTTCTGTGAGCTGAACTTATACTGAGTTTGATTTACCTGCTGTAGCTTTAATAGCAAAAGAGTATTAGTAACCCATTCCGTGCAATTCATTCCTATGAGCCTACATGGCCCAACACATGAAATTGTTTCCACTCTTATTTCCATACAGTAGAATCACTTCTAACATTGAGTTCTACTTCTCCCATTCAGTTCTTTCTTGGGAAACACAAAACAATTGACGAGGAGTTTCATTGCACAGGGGTCAGTTCTCATCTGAATGCAATCTGCCTTTCAGTAAGTCAAATCCAGAAAACAAATATGTTCCTCTCCCATATAGAAAGAAGCACAGCCTCCCCAGTGTGCAGACATGTTGAGTTCTGTGAGTTGAATTTACAGAGATAAATTTAGCTGCAGCAGCTTTCCTGGCAAATGAGTGGTAGTAAGCTATACCCTGCCATTCATTGCTAAGGGATAGAAGGCCCAGACCATAAAGTTGTTTCCACTCTTATTTCCACAGCATAAAGATTTCCAATGTTGTGTACTACTTCTCCAATGGAGTTCTTTCTGAGGAAACTCACCACAAGTTACAGGGACTTTCGTTGTACAGGGGTCAATAGTCATCTCTATGCAACCTGCCTTTCAGTAACTCAAATCCAGAAAATAAACATTTGCCTCTTCAATATAGAATGAAGCACAGGCTCGGAAGTGTGCAGACATGTTGAGTTCTGTGAGCTGAACTTAAGCTGAGTTTGATTTAGCTGCTGTAGGTTTAATGGCAAAAGAGTATTAGTAAGCCATTCCATTCAACTCATTCTTATGAGCGTAGATGGCCCAACATATAAAGTTGTTTCCACTCTTATTTCCATACAGCAGAATCACTTCTAATGTTGCATTCTACTTCTCCCATTCAGTTCTTTCTCAGATAACACACAACGAGTGACAGGGAATTATGTTGCACAGGGGTGATTAGTGATCTCTGTGCAATCTGACTTTCAGTAAGGCAATTCCAGAAAACAAAAGTGTGCCTCTCCCATATAGAAAGAAGCGCAGCCTCCCCAGTGTGCAGGCATGTTGAGTTCTGTGAGCTGAAATTATACTGAGTTTGATTTAGCTGCTGCTGCTTTCCTAGCAAAGCAGTTCTAGTAACTCCCTGACATTCATTTCTACGGTCCCAGAGGGCCCAACACATAAGGTTGTTTCCACTCTTTTTTCCACACTGCAGAATCATTTCTAACATTGCTATCTTCTTCTCCCATCGAGTTCTTTCAGGGGAATCACACCACAAGTTCTGGGGAATTTCATTGCTCTTGGTTGCATAGTCATCTCTATGCAATCAGACTTTCTTCAAGGCAAATCCAAAAACAAACGTGTGCCTCTCCCATTTAGAAAGAAGCACAGCCTCCCCAGTGTGCAGACATGTTTTGTTCTATGAGCTGAAGTTATACTCAGTTTGATTTAGTTGTTGCACCTTTCCTTGCAAAAGAGATGTCAAAGGCATTCCCTGTCATTTTTTCCCATGGGCCTAGAAGGCCCAACGTTTAAAGTTGTTTACACTCTTATTTCCACACAGCAGAATCATTTCTAACATTGAGTTCTACTTCTCCCATGGAGTTCTCTCTGGGGAAACACACAACATGTTCTGGAGAATTTCTTTGCACAAGGCTGAATAGTCAGCAGTATGCAATCCGCATTTTAGTAAGGCAAAGCCAGAAAACAAACCTGTGCCGCTCCCATATATAAAGATACACAGATATCCAGTGTGCAGACATGTGTTCTGTGAGCTGCACTTATACTGAGTTTGATTTAGCTGCCGCGTTTTTCCTAGCAAAAGAGTGGTAGTAAGCCATTCCCGGCTTTTCATTTCTATGGCCCAAATGGCCAAGCACATAAAGTTTTTTCCAGTCTTATTTCCACACAGCAGAATGATTTCTAACCTTGAGATCTTCTCCCATGGAGTTCTTTGTGGGGAAAAACAGTGCATATTCAGGGGAATTTCGTTGAGCAGAGGTGAGTAGTCATCTCTATGCAATCTGCATTTCATTAAGGCAAATGCAGAAAACAAACATGTTCGTCTCCCATATAGAAAGAAGCACAGCCTCTGCAGTGTGCAGACCTGTTGAGTTCTGTCAGCTGAAGTTATACTGAGTTTGATTTAGCTGCTGCTGCTTTTCTGCCAAAAGAGTGGTAGTAAGCCAATGCCTGCCATCCATTCCTATAGGCCTAAATAGCACAACACATAAAGTTGTTTCCACTCTTATTTCCACACAGCAGAATCATTTCTAACATTGAGTTCTATTCTCCAATTGAGTTCTTTCTGAGGAAACACACCACAAGTTCTGGGGAATTTCGTTGCACAGGGGTGTATATTCATCTCTTTGCAATCTGCCTTTCAGTAAGGCAAATCCAGAATACAAATGCATGCCTCTCCCATACAGAAAGAAGCACAGCCTCCCCAGTGTGCAGACATAGTCCATTCTGTGAGCTGAAGTTATACTGAATTTGATTTTGCTGCTGCTGCTTTCCTCTCAAAAGAGTGGTAGTAAGCCATTCCCTCTGATTCATTTGTATGGGCCTAGATATCCCCACACATAAAGTTGTTTGCTCTCTCTTTTCCACACAGCAGAATGTTTTCTAATGGTGATTTCTTCTTCTCCCATGGAGTTCTTTCTTGGAAACAAACCACAAGTTCTGGGGGTTTTTTTGCTCATGGATTGAATAGTCATCTATGTGCAAACTTCCATTCAGTATGGCAGATACAGAAAACAAATGTGTGGCTCTCTTGTATACAGAGAGGCACAGCAACTGCAGCAAACAGATATATTGAATTTTCTAACCTGATTTATACTGAGATTGTGTAGCTGTTGCAGCTTTCCTGGCAGAAGAGTTATAGTAAGCCATTGTCTCCCATTCATTCATGTGTACCTGTATGAAATAACACATAAAGTGGTTTCCACACTTATTTCAACACAGCAGAATCATTTATAATGTGGACTTATAGTTCTCAGATAGAGTTCTTTCTAGGGAAACACCCCATAAATACTGGTATCTATGGTTGCACAAGGGCTTAATAGTAATCTCTGTGTGAACTGCCTTTCCTTAAGGCAAACACAGAAAACAAATGTATGCCTCTCACATATAGAAAGAGGCACAGCATCCCAAGTGTGCAGATATGTTGAACCTCTGATTGGAGGTTATACTGACTTTGATAAGGCTGTTGCAGCTTTCCTGGCAACAAAGTTGTGGAAAGCTAGTATCTACCATGCATTGCTCTGGGCTTATATGAACCAAAACATAAAGTTCTTACCACACTTAGATCCACACAACAGAATCTCTACTAGTGTTATACTTCTCCTATGGAATTCTTTGTTGGTAAACATACCACCAGTTCTGGGTTTTTTGTTGCACAATGGCTGAATATTCCTCTCTGTGCAAACTGCCTTTCAGTAAGGCAAATACACAAAACAAACGAGTTCTTCTCATGTATATAAAGAATCTCACAATCCCCAGTGTGCAGATATGTTGAGTTCTCTGACCTGAAGTTATACTGAGTTTTATTTAGCTCTTGGAGCTTTCCTGGCAAAAGAGTGGTAGTAAGCCATTTCCTCCCATTCATTCCTCTGGGCCTAGATGAAAAAAATGCATAAAGATGTTTCCACACTTATGGCCACACAGCAGAATCATTTTGATCATTCAGTCATACTTCTCCTATGGAGTTCTTTCTTGTGACACATTCCATAATTTTTGCGATATTTTGTTGCACTGGAGCTGAATAGTCATCTCAGTGCTAACCTCCTTTCGCTAAGGAAAATACACAAAACAAACATGTGCCTCCCACATATAGTAAGAAGCACACTCTCCACAGTGTGCAGATATGTTCAATTCTCTGATTTGAAGTTATACAGCGGATGGTAATGCAGTTGCAATTTCCTGGCAAAAGCATGGTCGTAGGTCTTTTCCTCCCATTCATTTCTATGGGCCTATATGAACCAATATAGGAAGTGATTTCCACACTTTTATTCATACAGTAGAATCATTTCTAATGCTGAGTTATACTTCTTACATAGAGTTCTTTCTTGGGAAAACTTCAAAAGTTGTGGCGCGTTTCATCCCACATGGGTGAATGGTCATCTCTGTGCAAAATGCCTTTCTGCAAGGAAAGTGGAAAAAAACCTGTGCCTGTTAGGTATAGAAAGAAGCACACCCTCCCCAGTGTGCAGATATGTTGAGTTGTTTGAGCTGAAGTTATACTGGGTTTGGTATAACATTTGCAAGATTCCTGGCAACACAGTAGTTGTAAGTCATGTCCCCATACTCATTCCTAGGAGCATATGTGAACCAACATATAAAATTGTTTCCACACTTATTTGTGCACTGCCGAATCATTTCTAATGCTGCATTATACTACTTCCATGGAGTTCTATCTTGGGAAACATACATCAAGTTGTGGGGTGTTTCATTGCACAGGGGCTGAATAATCATCTCTGTGCAAACTGCCTTTTATAAAGGAAAATACAGGAAACAAACGTGTGCTTCTCACGTATACAAAGAAGCAGAGCAACCCCACAGTGTGCATATATTTAGAGTTCTCTGAATTGAAGTTATTCGGAGGTTGGTTTAGCTGTGGCTGCTTTCCTGGCATAAGTTGGTGCTGTGTCATATCCTCCCATTCATTCCTATGGGCCTATAAGTACCAACACATAAAGATGTTTCCACACTTATTTTCACACAGCAGAATATTTTCTAATGCTGAATTATACTTCTCCCATGGAGTTATTTCTTGGGAAATACACCACAACTTGTGGGGTGTTCTGATTCACAGGGCTGAACAGTCATCTCTGTGAAAACTGCCTTTCAGTAAGGAAAATACAGAAAACCAATGGGTGCCACTCACATATAGAATGAAACACACACTCCCCAGTGTGCAGATATGTTGAGTTCTCTGAGCTGAAGTTATCCTGACATTTGTATAACTGTTGCAGCTTTCCTCACAAAAGAATGCTAGTAAGCTTTTTCCTACATTCATTGCTATGTTCCTATATGAACAAACATATAATGTTGTTTCCACACTTATTTCCACACAGCAGAATCATTTCTAATATTGTGTGATACTTTTCTCATGGAGTTCTTTCTTTTGAAGCACAATGTAATTTGTGGAATGTTTCATTGCACAGATGCTGAATATTCATCAGTGTTCAGACTGCCTTTCACTAAGAAAAACATAGTAAACAAATGTGTACCTCTCACACATAGAAAGAAGCACACCCCCCCAAGTGTGCAGACATGTTCACTTCTCTGAGCAGAACTTATACTGAACTTGGTATTGGTATTACAACTCTCCAGGCAAAAGAGTGATAGTAGGCAATTTCCTTTCATTCATTCCTATATGCCAATATGAAGCACCACATAAACATGTTTCCACACTGTTATAGTCAGGGGTTGCAGGGAGAAAGACCACAATCAGGACACAGAATTTATAATATTATTTATGGTAGTTAACCAGTGTTAAACACAGGAAAGTGATGGAAATCTGTCCACAACACCAAAGTCTGTTCTGGAACAGCCCAAAGGCCATCAGCTGAAACTAGAAAGTCCATGCCAGCAGGATGAATGATCTGTGCTAATAGGTTGAGGGTTCTACAATGGAGCCAAGAGGCAACACTCAAATAAGAACCAGGGCTCCCCAAAAAGTACCACAGCCATCCTCAGAGATGACAAAGTCCCATGCTCCTCCAACAATGAGAACAGTCAAGTACATGCCAGGAAGCCAGCATCACAACTTCTCCTGGAGCTTGAACAGCAACCATCTTCCCCTCCAGAACCAGGAAGTGATGCTCAACACAAAGACCAGAGCTCCCCAAAGTGAACCACAGCCACTCTGACCAAGGCCCTGAGCTCCTCTGATGATAATAGTCAAAGCCACATTGGGGAGCTGGCCTGACAAGCTCCTCCAGGAGAACCAATGGCTCCATACAGCAGCACCCAGGAGAACCCACAATGCTCCTGCTCTTCCTCTCCATGTCTCTCTTTTATGCTGGCAGCCTTCCTCAGGTGGATTGTCTGAATGCAGCACCACGCCAATTTAATTCAGCTGGTGACAAGTTGACCACGAGATTTTAATCCATAACATACACTTTTTTTGAAACAGCAGAGTCATATCTAAGGTACGGTTCTTCATCCCCCAATGAGTTTTTTCTTGGCAAGCCCACCAAGAGTTGTGGGGTGCTTCTTTGCACAGGCGCTGAATCATCATCTCTGTGCAAATTGCCTTTCACTAAGGAAAATACAGAAAACACACGTGCTACTCTCACTTATAGAAAGAAGCATGCATTCCCCAGTGTGCAAATAATTTCAATTCTCTGAGCAAATCTTATACTGAAGTTGGTGCTGCTCTTGCAGCTTTCCTGGCAAAAGAGTGGTAGTAAGAAATTTACTTTCTTTCATTTCTATTGACTAGTATGAAGCAAAAGATAAAATTGTTTCCACACTTATTTCCACACAAGTGAATCATTTCTAATGTTCAGTTTTCTTTCTTCCATAGAGTTCTTTCTTGGGAAACACACCACAAATTTTTGGGTGTATCTTTGCACTGGGACAGAAAAATCATCTATGTGCAAACAGGTATTCAGTCAGAGAAATATAGAAAACCAACGTGTACCTCTCACATTTAGACAGAAGAACACATTCCCTGGTGATCAGGTAGGTTCATTTCTCTGAGCAAAACTTATACTGAAATTGGTGTAGGTCTTGCAAGTTTCCTGGCAAAAGAGTGTTAGTATGATCTTTCCTACCATTCATACCTATGGGCCAATAGGAAGCAACACATAAAGCAGTTTCTCCATTATTTCCACACACCAGGGTCATGTCTTATGTTTCCTGATACTTCTACCATGGAATTCTTTCTTTGGAAACATACCACAAGTAGTGGGGTGTTTCACTGCACAGTGACTGAATAGTAGTCTCTGTGCAATCGGCCTTTCAGTAAGGAAATCACAGTAAAGAAACATTTACCTCTCATGTAAACAAGCACACACTCCTCAGTGTGCAGACATGTTTAGTACTCTGTGGAGACCTTACACTGAAGTTGGTATAGCTCTTGCAAATATGCTGGCAAAAGAGAGGTAGTAAGCTATTTCCTTCCATTCATTCCTATGGGCCAATATGAAGAAACACATAAAGGAGTTTCCCACTTGTTTCCATACAGCAGAATAATTTCTAATATTCAGTTACACTTCTCCCATGTAGTTCTTTCTTGAGAAACACACCACATGTTTTGGGACATTTCATGGCACAGGGACTGAATAGTGGTCTCTGTGCAAACTGTCTTGCACTAAGAAAATACAGAAAATAAATGTGTATCTCTCGTATAAAGAAAGAAGCACATTTCCCAGTGTTCAGATATATTCAGTTCTCTGAGTAGAACTTATGCTGAAGTTGGTACTGCTCTTGCAGCTTTCCTGGCAAAAGACTGCTAGTAAGCCTTTTCTTTCCATTTATTTCTATGGGCCAATATGAAGCAACAAATAAATTTCTTTCAACACATTTCCACACAGCAGAATCATTTTGACCATTAAAGTTTTACTTCTGAAAAAGAGTTCTTTCTTTGGAAACAAGCCACAACCTGTGCAGTGTTTGTTTCCCAGGGATTGAATAGTCATCTCTGTGTAAACTGCATTTCACTATAGAAAATACAGAAAACAAACATGCACCTCTCACATATAGAGAGAAGCACACACTGTATGGTGCAGATATGTTGAGTTCTCTAAGCAGAGCTCATACTAAATGTGGTAGAGCTGTAGCAGCTTTCTTGGCAAAAGAGAGAAAATAAGTCATTTCCTTCCATTCATTCTTATGGGATAATATGAAGCAACACCTAAAGTTGTTTTGACACTTATTTGCACACAGCAGAGTCATTTCTAATGTTCATTTATACTTCTGTAAGCGATTTCTATGTTGAGAAACACTCCACAAGTTGTGTCATATTTCATTGCCCAGGGGCTGAATAGTCATCTCTATACAAATTGCATTTATTAAGAAAAATAAGAAAACGAAAGTGTACCTCTCATGTAAAGAAAGAATCACACACTTCTCAGTATGGTGATACGTTAAGTTCTCTGAGCAGAACTTATAGTGAACTTCGTATAGCTGCTGCATCTTTCCTGGCACAATAGTGGTAGTAACCCATTTCCTTCTGCTAATTGCTATGGGCCCAAATGAAGCATCACATAAAGTTGTTTCCATACTTAATTCCACATAGCAGAATAAATTCCAAGTTTCTGTTATGCCTCTCCAATGGAGTTCTTTCTTGGGAAAGACACCACAAATTGTGTGGTGTTTCCTTGCTACATGACTGAAATGTCAGCCATGGGCAAATTGCCTTTCACTATGGAAATACAGAAAACATACATATAGGTCTGACATATATAAAGAAGCACACACTCCCCAGTATTCAGATATGTTGTGTTCTTCGAACAGACAAGAAATTCACAATGTCTTAAAACCACCCCACACCCAAAAGGCTATGAAAACTGGTGAAAAGTTTGGTAGAGTCAACTCAATGATGAGCTGAAAGATAAATTGCTATTAAATTCCTCAAGATGTGTATCCTCAAACTGCAGTATGAGACAAACTTTGGTCCTTTCCTCAATGTTGCCTGACAGTCTGGAGAGGCAATACAAGAAACCAATTTTCCAGAGAACTGTAGTAGCTCTCCATTGGCCTGATTACTAGAAGATCAAGGTATTGCAAGACAGCAACTTGTTGTTTCCTACCCTCACTTATGCTGTTACTCTCCTTCAGCAGTAATTGGCCAAAGAAAGGAACTGGGATCTTCCACTTGAGCCAATAGAGCAGTCTTAACTGAAGAGAAACAAAGAGGAAATCGGAGTGAGGTTATTGAACTGTAGAAAACCTTGCAGAAAAAAATACCCAAACAGTTGAAATTCAGAAAGAAAGAGCTGTTAGTGTCAGGAAACCAGGTTCTACCCTGAGTCACAACTGAGCTCCTGCGCTCTCCCAGCTGCACCAATTTACAGACTTGATCAGGTCACTTCCCAAGAAACACCTTCTCTACAGGCTGGAGAACACCTGAGGATGATAAGTGTCTGCCAGGCTGATTGCATGTTATATCCTGCTCATTAAGAGTAAGCTCTCCCCTTCTTGTCTTGGGATTTTTGGGGGGCATAGGCTAGAAGTTGGAATGGGGAGTGGGTAGGTGTGTCTTTTTGAAACAGAGTTTCCCTCTGCAGTTCAGCCTGGCCATGGGCTCACTTTGAACTCCAGGCTGGTCTGAAACTTGCTACAATCCTCTGGCCTCAGACTCCTGCGTGCTGTGATTACAGGCATGCAGCACCATGCCCAGCACTTTCCTGGGTTTATTGATGGAAGTGATTTCTTAAAGACTGCCAGGAAAAATATAGAGGCTGCTTTTCAGTTCAACACATTCTTAGTAGATGCCTGCTGTTTCTGACACAGGTTCCAACACAATCTTGAGCAATTTCAAATATCTTATAGAGGGCAAATCTTGTTTGATTTGGTCATATGCCCCTCCTAACATTTTCTTATTTGTAGCCATGCATACTTAAGCATGTACTTGAATAAAAATCATTGTTGCTGAGGCAGTCAGAAAGTTGCTCATACTGGAAGTTGGGAACTATCTCTGAAGTACCTTCCAGGGAACCCCAGTTTTCCTCCTGAGTTAAATGGAATTTAATTGGTAAACTTTTTAAAAAGGAATTGATTCTGTGGTGTGCAAACAAGTTTTGAAACAACTTGATGTTATGCTTTATACTGACCTTTGCAAAGCAATGGATGGAAATGGCTAATACTACTCTTTTCCAAGAAACATTCAACAGCTATAACAACTTCGGTAAAAGTTCTGTGCAGAGAACTCAACATATCTGAACACTGGGGCATGTGTTCTTCTTTCTATATGTGAAAGCTACAAGTTTCTTTTCTCTATTTTCCTTACTGGAAGGTAGTTTGCACAGAGATGTCTATTCAGTCCCTGTGCAAAGAAACACCCCACAACTTGTGTGCTTCCCACAAAAAGTTCCATGGGAGAAGGACTGGGTCTTCTCTGGGTCTTCACAGTTCTGCCACTTCTACTGCTGCTACTAGTGTTGGTAGACAAGGTCTGAGAGTCCAGCAGCCTCGAGCAGCAGCTTCCAAGATATCAGCAGCATGAGGGAAGGAGCAGGATGAGGATGCCAGAGGTGAGATTACCAAGGAGCAAAAAGAGTAGGCCTTTCTGCCCTTCTGTGGTGTCTGAACCTCCAGAAACCCCCAGCCACTGCCAACTTGCCACCATACAAGCCCAAGTGCTGGTTGGACAATACAATCATGACAGGAAGCATGCACTTGGTGGGGGGGTGATTCTCAATTTGAGTTGGGCATCTGAGCTCCTGCAGATTAGTTTGAAGGCTGCAGGGGCATGTCTGTAGAGCTAAGCTGTCCATTGAGGAAAACAGTTAAACTCCATACCCTGATCTCATCTCTATTGAGGATCTCCTTATTTCCTCAAATTTATCTCAAATCTAGTGTCAGTCTACCAATGACTACCTGGCTGTAATACCTGTAGAAGACACACAGAGGTTTGATGGGCTCATCATTCCTGTTCTTTACACTGTCTCTCTTCCTTGTATCCCACCCATTGTGCAGTGCCAAGTTCAGTGTCTTTAAAGCCAGCAGGTGCAAATGATAAATAAAAGGAAAGCTGCTTTCCCTTTGACCTTGAGGTATTTGTCTTTAGGGACAGAGCAGCACAATTTATGCAACTTTGGTAGCATTGCTCTGTGACACTGTTTGGAAATCTGCATGCCCTCTTTCCCTTGGGAGGAATGTCTTCTGTCTTTGGTATTGTACTTTCACTTCTCATTCCTTTATTCAGCCCATTTGTACAGAAATGTTAAAACTCAACCCTTAGTAAGCACCTGTGCTTTGCTGTGCTTTCATCTCTGCTCACATCTTGATGCTACAGAGTATTCTTACACACTAGGAGCAATCCAGTTTATTTTGTCTGCCCCAAAAGCAGGGCGATAGGATGTCACAGAAACACTTTGCCTTACTCTTGATGGGTAAAGCCTGCTCCCAGATTCTGCCAGACCATACCTAAAAGACTGTTGAGTGACGTGAGTACCCAGCCAGTCCCAATCAGTTTTAACAATCTATTGAACATTCTGCTGTTTGTTGCTGTGGCTTGCAGTTTCTTATATTTTGAATTTAAAGTTGACTTTTAGAAATGTTCTTACAATAGTAATACATTTTTTTACCTGTTTGAATCTGCTTTGTTTGACTACAGGGATACATAAGCATGGATTTAATAATGTGTTCCTCCCAGATTTCTCACCATTCCCACTGTAGTCTGATTTCTCCCTTTCTTTTCTTCCCTCCTTCTCTCTCCCTCCCTTTCTTCCCTTTGCTTTTCTCTTCCAGGCCATTTTTTAACTCTACATCAAAGATACTGCAAGTCTTGGTACCTGATATCTCTCACTTATCTGAAGAGTGATATTTTATTTTTAAGATGACTACAGACCTACTTTTAGATATGTTTTCAATACAATTTTCAACAGCTACTTTTTATCTAAACATCTTCGAGTGTTGGGAAGGTAAGAAATTTTCCTGGCCCACTCTGCTGTTCCTCAGTGTCACTGACCTTTGAAGTTACATGCCTGCCCCTCCCAGTCCCTTCTGAGCTCTTTTCTTTCTCCTCAAGTTTTGGATGTGTGTGTCTGGAGTTTGTAATGGGTAGTATGTAAAACTGGACCATTCTGCCATGCTGTGGGAAAGCCTCATTCTTATCCCTTTGCTCCTCCATTCACCCTTCTCCCCAGCTCACTATCCAGCTACTGCTGACTGGCACAGTCTCCCCAGGAGAAGGTCTCCTGTAGAATGACAGACATTGTCCCCAAAGAGGAAGATATGTAGAGGAGCCACTGGTGTCCTGGAAATTTCCAATCAGATTCTTATTAAGAGATTCCAAGGTGAGAAGAATAGGCCCAGTGGCTTAAAATCTAAGAATGAAAGTGCTTTTCTTTAGAATTATGAGAAGAACTTATTTGCAAAGACATTTTAGAAAGAGAAGGTGTTGGCAGAACCTTTTTCTCTTTTGCTACAAAATGTGAATAACTCAGAGTGAAAACTTCTTGTGATGGTTGATGTCTCATGAATAAACTGGATCTCCAATGGTTTGAGGGTGCTTTGACTCTCACAATCAGTGATCAGATATTTTGTTTGATATATCCATCTTATTTTAATTAAACTTCAAATTTTGCTTTACATATCCTTGGAAAAAGGTAAGTTGTGTGGTCTTTTACCTGAGAGCCTTGCTGTAGCTTTTGTTCCCTGGAGTTCAGTTCTTTGGGAGTGAAGCTTCTTTTTCTTCATATACTGGCAGAAGCATCCTGTGCAATCTGACTCCCAACTAGCAGCTGGTGGGCTGTCAGTAAGAGGCAGAGTGTACTCTTCTTGGAGTTTCTTGCTTACTGTCTCTAAAAACTTGGCTTTGTTGAAGTATAATGGATAGAGGTGTACTAGTAGCAAGGTACCATTTCCCCCACTCTTGCACTCTCTAATCCAAGCTGTTTTTAATATTTCTTGGGAGTGTTGACTGCATAATGCAAGAGCTGTCCAAACCCTGTGAAAACTCTGCCACAACTTCTTCACTGCTTTGTGCAGTTCTTTCCTGAAGGTTACCACTGCCAGCATCCCTTGTCCTCACTAAATCAGCATTGAAAAAATAATTGCAGGACACAGTGGTAAGCTTCCAACAGGTGACACCTTTATGTCATGTCTCAGAGAAAGGTTTCCAGAGCAATCCAGAGTCTGATAGGTGCTTTACCTCAGGGTGTTTAGCAGAAACCTCACAGGTGAAGCCCTGCATGAATAACACCCTGGCTTTTTCTTAGAATGGGAGTACAACTCTCTGCCTCAGGTTACCATCCTAGTGAGACATTCTTAAAATTTTAGTGAACATTAAGTTTTATGAAGCAAGTATAATCTGTACATTGGGCCTAATCAGTCTTCAAGAGAAATTACTTCCCTCCAGATATTTGCAAATGTGCAATGTCATGGTTCTGCCTTCTTTACAGTGTAGTTCATTGAGTTCCTTGGCTCCAAAGTTCTATTCAGATATGTGTCTCATTAAGAGCACAGTAGAGAAGCTGGCTTTAAGGAATTGGGTTTCCAAGCCAGAGAATTTTCCTTTTATCTATTGGTAATCTATTGCTGTGTAAAAAATTACCTCCAAATTCAATATCTTAAAATAGCTAACAGTGCCTCCCAATTTCTGAAGGGTAGATTGGCAGCAATTTTGCAGGATGCTTCTAGCATGGGGTTTCAAGATGAAAGCAGAGGCTGATGTGAACTGAGCTGGGGAATCTACTTCCAAACTCACTCAGTGTCATTTGGCAGGGTGCCTCAGTTTCTCAAGTAGATCTCACCTCTGTCAACATGAGTGTCCTCACCATGGTAGTTGGCCTCCTCCTGAGTGACTGACCCCCAAGAAGGAGCCAGACAAGGAGAAAATTGCAGTGTCTTAAAACCAGCCCAGTCTCAGAAGATTATGAAAACTGGTCAAAAGGAAGGTCAAGTCCACTAAATGATAAGCTGAAAGATAAATTGCTATTAAATTGCCCAAGATGTGTAGCCTCAAACTGGGGTAGGAGACAAACATTCTCCCTTTCCTCAATGCTGCCTGATAGTCTGGAGAGGAGAGACAAGAAACCAATTTTCCAGAGAACTGTTCTAGCTGTCCATTGCACTAATTACTAGCAGTTCAAGGATATTTGCAAGACACCAACTGGGTGTTTCCTGCACTGGATTACACTATTACTCTCCTTTCAGCTGTAATTGGCAGAGAAAGGGAACTGGGGACTTTCACTTGAGCCACTAGAGCAGTCTTAACTGAATGGGAACAAAAAGGAAGTAGGAGTGATATTATTGACATGCAGAAATGCATGAAAAAACAAAAGACAAAAGGCACAGTTGAAACTCAGGGCAAAATAGCTGTTAGTGTCAGAAAACCAGGTTCCAGCCTGAATCAGAGGTGAGCACCTGCACTCTCTCAGCTGCACCAGCTTACACACTTGGTCAGGTCACTTCCCAAGAAACAGCTAACATCTCCATAAACCAGAGAACACCTGAGGATGATAATTGTCTGTCATGTTGATTGCCTGTGATTTCCTGCTGATTCTGGGGAAAATCTGCCCAACATGTCCTGGGTTTCTTTTGTGGGGGTCCAGCCTGTGGAGGTGGGTGTGTCTTTTGGAAGCAAGGTTTCCCTATACAGTTCAGCTTTGCCTTGAGCTCACTTTGTAGCCCAGGTTGGTCTCGAATTTACTACAATCCTCTAGCCTCAGACTCCTGAGTGCTGGGATTACCAGCATGCACCACGATGCCCAGCTTTCTCCTGGGTTTCTTGATCTAAGTGACTTCTTAAAGACTACCAGGAGATTTGTAGAGGCTGCTTCTCAGTTCAACACATTCTGAGAGGATGCCTGCTGTTTCTGGCACTGGTTCCTACACAATCCTGAGCAATTTCAAATATCTTACAGATGGCAAATCTTGTTTGATTTGGTCATCTGTCCCCTCCTAGGATTTTCTTACCTGTAGCCATGCGTTCTTTAGCATGTACTTGAATAAAAATCATTGCTGCTGAGGCAGTCAGAAATTTGCTCCTACTGGAAGTAATCTCTGTGAAGTACCTTCCAGGGAACTTAGGTTTTCCTCCTTACTTGACATAGAATTAAAGTCGGTGTTCTTTTAAAAAAGAAATTGATTCTGTGGTTTGGAAACAAGTTTTGAAACAGATTGATGTTTTTCTTCATATTGTCCCTCAGGAAGCAATGGACAGAAATGTCTAATATTACTCTTTTCCAAGAAAGGTTCAACAGCTATATCAACTTCAGTATACATTCTCCTCAGAGAACTCAACATATCTGAACTGTGGGGAATGTGCCTTTCTTTATATATGTGAAAGCTACAGCCTTGTTTTTTGTATTTTCCTTACTGAAAGGTAGTTTTCACAAAGATGACTAGTCAGCCCCTGTGCAAGGAAACAGCCCACAACTTGTTTTGTGTTTCCCATGAAAGAACTCCATGGGAGAAGTATAACTGAAGGTGAGAAATGATTCTGTGTGTCTTTGCAGCTGCTGTGACTTCTACTGCTGCTACTAGTGCTTGTAGAGGAGTGCTGAGAGTCGAGTGGCCTCTAGCAGTGGCTTCCTAGATTGTCATGGCAGGAGGGAAGGAGCAGAATGAGGGAGCCAGAGGTGAGGGGGCCAGCAAGGAGCTAGCAGAGCATGCCCTTCTGCCCTCCTGAATGCCTGTGCCTCCAGAGCCCAGCAGCCATCACTGCTTTCCAGTCTGCCCACTGTCCTGGTCAGGCAATGCCAAGATCCCACCCTGAGCTGCATCCAAGTCCACTAGCAGCAGCCACGAGCCAGCCCAGAGATGCACTAGCACAGTGCCCATCAGGAAAACTGTGCATCTACCTCATGACTATTGCACCACACCAGGGGAATGCTGTTCTCCATCATGCCAGGTGAAACCTGAATCATGATAGAAAGTTTCTGTTGGATCCACCCAATTCTTCCATTGCTCAAATCCTGCCTGGCTTTTGCTAAATATCCTGGTAGTTACTAGCCCTGATGCCTTAATGGAAGACTCCAAAGTAGAAGTGAACAAACTGAACAACTTGAACAATCATGACAGGAAGCATGCAGTTGGTAAATGGGGTGATTCTCAGTTTGAGAGTGCCATCTGACCTCCTTCAAAAATGGAATGAAAGCAGCAACCCAGATACTCATGTGGACCAGATGGGGCCAACAGGACCAATAGTGAATAGGCAGAGAAAGAACCATCACCCCCAGTGCCATCACCATCTCCCTTCCTCCTTGGTTGCCAAATGCTAGGAAGATGAGATAAATCTAGCTGTTTCTTTTCATATTTCCTGTCCTCTGCCCAGCTACACAGATTAGTTTGGAGGCTGCAGGGGCAAGTCTATAGAGCTAAGCTGTCCATTGAGGAAAACAGATAAACTGCCCTCCCTGACCTCATCTCTATTGAGAATCTCCATTTTCCTCTAATTTATCTCAAATCTAGTGTGAGTCTACCAAGTACTACATGCCAGGAATGTCTGGGGAAGTGATACAGAGGTTTGTCAGGTTCTTCATTGCTGTTCTTTACACTGTCTCTCTTTATTGTATCCCACCCATTGTTCAGTGCTGAGTTCAGGGTCTTTAAAACCAACAGGTAGAAATGATAAACAAAAAGAAAGCTGATTTCCCTTTGACCTTGAGGTATTTGTGTTTAGGGACAGAGCAGCACAATATACTCTGCTTGGAAATCTGCATACCCTCTTTCCCTTGGGCACAATTTCTTTTGTCTTTGTTATTGTAGTTTCTCTTTGCATTCATTTACTCAGCACATTTATACAGATATTTTAAAACTCAGCCCTTGGTGAGTAGCTGTTCTTTGCTGTGCTTTCTTGTCTGTCCACACCTTTATGCTGCAGAGTCCTCTCACATGGTGAGAGCTACCCAGATGATTTTGTCTGCCTCCAAGCAGGGTGATAGGGTGACACAGAAGCACTTTGCCTTACTCTTGATGCATAAAGCCTACTCCCAGATTCTCACAGAAAATATCTAAAAGATCGTTGAGTGACTTGTGCACCTAGCCAGTCCCAATCAGTTTTAAAAATCCATTGAATGTCATGCTGTTTGTTGCTGTGGCTTGTAGTTCCTTACTTTTTTTTTTAATTTAAGGTTGACTTTTAGAAATGTTCTTACAAAAGAAGTACATTTTTCCCTCTTTGAATCTCCTTTGTTTGACTATGCAGACAGATCAGCAGGAAATTAAAAATGTGCTCCAGATTTCTCATCATTCCCACTGTACTCTGATTTCTCCTTTTGCTTTTTCCCTCCTCTCTCCCTCACTGCCTTTCCTTCCCTTTCCTCTTCTAGGCCATTTTTCAATTCTACTTCAGAGATACTGCAAGCCTTGGTACCTGATAATATCTCTCACTTATCTGGAGTGACATTTTACTTTTAAGATGACTACAGACCTAGTTTTATATGTTTTCAATACAATTTTCAACAGCTACTTTTTATCTAAACATCCTCAAGTGTTGGGAAGGTAAGAAATTTTTGTGGCCGAGTCTGCTGTTCTTCAATGCCACTGTCCTTTGTGCTTCCATGTTTGCCCCACCCCAGTCCCTTCTGAGCTCTTTTCTTTCCCTTTGAGTTTTGGATTTGTGTGTGTGGCATTTGTACTGCCTGGTACGTAAACCTGGGCCATTTGGCCTTACTGTGTGAAAGCCTCATGTTTTTCCTTTTGCTCTTCCATTCATCCTTCACCCCAGGACACTCTCCTGTTTCTACTGACTGTCACAGTCACCTCAGGAGAGGGTCCCTTGTAGAAACACAGGCATTGTCCCCACAGTGAAAGTCAAGTAGAGGAACCACTGGTGTCCTGGAAATTTCTGAGAGGATTCTTATTAAGAGATTTGAAGGTGAGAGTAACAGGCCCGGTGTCTTAAAACATAAGAAAGAAATCTATTTTTCAATTGAATTATGAGAACTTATTTACTAAGACATTTTAGAAAGAGAAGGTGTTGGCAGAATTTTTTCTTTTTTTCAAAATGTGAATAGTTCAGAGTGAAAAGTTCTTGTCATTGTTGATGTCTCAGGAATAAGGTGAATCTCCAATATTTTTGGGTGCTTTTAGTCTCACAATCATTAATCAGAAAATATTTTGTTTGATATATCCCTCTTATGTTAATTACACTTGAAATATGGTTTAACACAGTCTTGGACAAATGTAAGTTTTGCAGTCATTTACCTGAGAGCCTAGCTCATCCCTTTGTCCCCTAGAGTTCAGTTCTTTGGGAGTGAAGCTTCTCTTTCTTCATATAGTGGCAGTAGCACACTGTGGATTCTGACTCCCATTTAGAAGCTGGAAGGCTGTCAGAAAGGGGCAGAGTGTACTCTGCTTGGTGTTTATTGTTCACTGTCTGTGAAAATGTGGCCTCCTTGCTTAACTACAATGGATATAGGTGGAGTGGTAGGAAGGTACCATTTCCTGCTCTCCAGCCACCTCTAATCCAGGTTGTGTTTCTAATGCTTCATCAGAGTGTTTACTTCATAATGCACAAGATATCCAAACAGCGTCCAAACTACTAGGACTTCCTTACAACTTTGTGCAATCTTCCCTGGAGGCTGCCACTGCCACCATACTTGGTCCTCACTAAGTCAGCATTCTAAAATAACTGCATGAAACAAACTTCCAAAAGGAGACACCTTTATGTGATATCGCATAAAAAAAGTATTAAGAGCAAGCCAGAGTCTGGAATATGTTTTACCTCAGGGCATTTAGTGAAAATATCTCAACTGAAGCCCACTGAGAATAACATCCCAGATTTTTCTTAGAATTTCAGTACCTCCCTGTACGTAAGTTTACCTATTACTTAGTGCTGATTCTCAGTAAGCCAAATCCACAAAACAAACGTGTGCCTCTCCTGCATAGAAAGAAGCAAGCCTCCCCAGTGTGCAGATATGCTGAGTTCTCTGAGCTGAAGTTATACAGAGTTTAATTTAGCTGTTGCACCTTTCCTGGCAAAAAAGTGGTAGTAAGCCTTTTCACCCATACATTCCTATGGGCCTACAAAAAAAAACACATGACGTTGTTTCCACACTTGTTACCACACAGCAGAATCATTTGTAACATTGAGGTACACTACTCCCATGGAGTTCTTTCTGGGGAAACACACCACAAGTTCTGGGGAGTTTCATTGCAGAGTGGTGAATAATCATCCCTGTGCAAACTGTCTTTCAGTAAAGCAACTCCAGAAAACAAACGTGTGCCTCTCCCATTGAGAAAGAAACACAACCTCCCCAGTATGCAGATATGCTGAGTTCTCTGAGCTGAAGTGTTACTGAGTTTGATTTACCTGTTGCAGCTTACCTGGAAAAAGAGTGGTACTAAGGCATTTCCTGCCATCCATTCCAATGGGTCTAGATGATACAACATATAAAGATGCTTCTGCACCAACTTAAACACAGCAGAATCATTTCTATCACTGAGTTATACTCCTCCCATGGAGTTCTTTCTGGGGAAAAACACCACAACTGGGGAGATTTGTTGCACAGGGATGAACTGTCATCTCTGTGAAAACTGCCTTTCAGTAATTCTATTCCAGAAAACAAACGTGTGTCTCTCCTGTACAGAAAGAAACACACCCACCCTAGTGTGCAGAAATGTGGAGTTCGCTGAGCTGAAGTTATACAGAATTTGATTTAGTTATTGCAGCTTTCCTAGCAATAGAGAGGTTGTAAGCGATTTGCTACCATTCATTTCTAAGGGCCTACATGACCCACAACATAAAGTGGTTTCCACACTTATTTAAACACAGCAGAACCATTCTTCACGTTGTTATACTTCTCATATGGAGTTTTTTCTGGGGAAACACACCACAAGTTTTGGGGAGTTTCGTTGCACAGGGGTGAATAGTCATCTCTGGGCAAACTGCCTTTAGGTAAGGCAAATCACAACAATGAACGTGTGCCTCACCTGTATAGAAAGAAGCACAGCCTCCCCAATGTGCAGACATGTTGAGTTCTGTGAGCTGAAGTTATACTGAGTTTGATTTAGCTGTTGCAGCTTTCCTGGAAAAGAGTGGTACTAAGATATTTCCTCCCATTCTTTCCTAAGAGCCTAGATCACACAAGACATAAAGTTGTATCCACACTTATTTCCACACAGCAGAATCATTTCTCACATTGAGTTATACTCCTCCCATGGAGTTCTTTCTGAGGAAACACACCACAATTTCTGTGGAGTTTCGTTGAACAGTGAATAGTCGTCTATGTGCTAACTGCCTTTCCATAAGGCAAATCCAGAAAACAAATGTTTTCCTCTCCCATATAACAAGAATCACAGCCTCCCAGTTGTGCACATACGTTGAGTTCTCTGAGTTGAAGTTATGCTGTTTGATTTAGGTGTTGCAGCTTTCCTGGCAAAAGAGTGGTAGTAAGCCATTTCCTCCCTTTCATTCCTATGGGCCTAGAAGACCCAACACATAAAGTTGTTTCTACACTTATTTCCACACAGCAGAATCATTTCTAATGTTCACTTATACTTCTTCCACTGAGTTCTATCATGGGAAACACACTACACGTTCTGGAGTGTTGCATTGCCCTGGGGTTAATAGTCATCTCTGTGCAAACTGCCTTTGTGTAAGGTAAATCAAGAAAAAAAAGTATCCCTCTCCCTTGTAGAAAGAAGCACTTCCTCTCCAGTGTGCAGATATGTTGAGTTCTCTGAGCTGATGTTATACTGATTTTGATTTAGCTCTTGCAGCTTTCCTGGCAAAAGAGTGGTAGTAAACCATTTCCTCCCATTCAATCCTATGTTCCTAGATGACCTAACACCTGAAGTTGTTCTCACACTTATTTCCACACAGCAGAATCTTTTCTAACATTGAGTTATACTTCTCCCATGGAGTTCTTTGTTGGGAAACACACCACAATTTTTCAGGAGTTTCATTACACAAGGGCTGAATACTCATCTCTGTGCCAACCACCTTTTAGTAAGGAAATGGAACATGTGCCTCCCACATATATCAAGAAGCACACCATCCCATTTGTGCAAATATGCTGAGTCTCTATGCTAAGGTTATACTGAGTTTAGTATATTTGTTCCAGCTTTCCTGAAAAAAGCTTGCTAGTTAGCCATTTCCTTCAATTCATTCCTAAGGTCCAACAAGAACAGACACACAAAGATGTTTCCACACTTATTTCCTCACAACAGAATCATTTTCAATGTTGAGTTATATGGCTCCTATTGATTTATTTCTTGGGAAACACCCCACAAGTTGTGGGCTGTTTCACTGAACAAGGGCTAAATACTCATCTCTGTGCAACCTGCCTTTTAATAAGGAAAATACAGAAATCAAACCTGTCCCTGTCGTGTATGAAGAGAAGCACATGCTCCCCAATGTGCAGATATGTTGATTTCTCTGTGGTGAAGTTATACTGTGGTTGTTATAACCTTTGCAGCTTTCTTTGCAAAAGAGAGATTGGAAGCCATTTCATCCCATTCATTACTATGGGTCTATGTGAACCAAACCATAAAGTTCTTTCCACACTTATTTTCACAGAGCAGAATCATTTCTAACATTGAGTTATACTTTCCCCATGGAGTTCTTTCTTGGGAAGCACACCACTAGTTGTGGGTTATTTCATTTCACGTGGGCTGTATACTCATCAATTTGCAAACTGCCTTTTAGTAAGGAAAATACATTAAAGAATCTTGTGCCTCATACATGCAAAGAAGACCACTCTCCCCATTCTGCAGATTTGTTGAGTTCTCTGAGCTGAAGTTTTGCAGAGTTTGGTATAGCTCTTGCAGTTTCCTGGCAAAAGAGTGGTAGTAATGAATTTCCTCCCTATCATTCCTATGGACCTATATGAACCAATACAAAAATTTCTTTCCACAGTTACTTCCACAAATCAGAATCATTTCTAATACTGAGTTATACTTCTCTCATTTAGTTCTTTCTTGGCAAAGACAAGAGAAGTTGTGGGGTGTTTAATTTCTCAGAAGCTCAATTCTCATCTCTGTGCACATTGCATTTCAGTAAGGAAAATACATAAAACAAATGCATGCCTCTCTCATATAGAAATAAGCTCACACTACCCAGTGTGCAAATATGTTGAATTCTCTGAGCTGACGTTGTAGTGAGGTTGGCATACCTGTTGCACCTTTCCTGTCAAAAGAGTGGTACTAAGTCATTTACTCCATTTCATTCCTATGGGCCTATATAAACCAACAGAAAAAGTTGTTTCCACACTTATTTCCACACAGCAGCATCATTTCAAACGTAGAGTAAAACTTTTCCCATTGAGTTCTTTCTTTGGAGACACACCACAAGTTGTGGGGTGTTTCTTTGTATATGGGCTGAGTAGTCATCTCCGTGCAAGCTGTCTTTCAGTAAGGCAAACACAGAAAACAAACATGTGCCTCTCATGAATAGAAACAAGCACATCCTCACCAGTGTGCAAATATGTTGAGTTTTCTAAGCTGAAGTTATACTGAGGTTGGTATAACTTTTGCACATTTCTTGGCAAAAGAGAGATAGGAAGCCATTTAATCCCGATCATTCCTAAGGGCCTATATTAACCAACACATTAAGTTGTTTCCCCACTTATTTCCACACAGCAGAATCATTTCTAATGTTGAGTCATTCTTCTCCCATGGAGAAGCAAACTTTCTCCAGTGTGCAGGTATTATGAGTTATCTGAGCAGAAGTTATACTGATGTTGGAATAGCTGTTGTAGCTTTCCTGGCAAGAAAGTGGTAGTAACTCATTTCCTTCCATTCATTACTAGGGGCCTATATGACATAACACATAATGTTGTTTCCAATCTTATTTTCACACAGCAGAATCATTTCTAACATTGATTTATACTTCTCCTATGGAGTTCTTTGTTAGGAAACACACTGCAATTTTTGGCTGTTTCATTGCACAGGGGCTGAAGAGTCATCTCTGTGCAAACCAGCTTCCACTAAGGAAAATACAGAAAGCACGTGTGAGTCTCACATATACAAAGTAGCACACCCACCCCAGTGTGGAGATATGTTGAGTTCTATGAGCAGAAGTTATACTCAGTTTGATTTAGCTGTTGTAGCTTTCCTGGCAAAAGAGTGGTAGTAAGCTATTACCTTCCATTCATTCCTATGGGCCTATATGAACCAACACATAAAGTTGTTTCCACACTTATTTCCTCACATCAGACTCATTTCTATCTTTGAAATAAATTTCTCTCATGGAGTTCTTTCTTTGGAAATGCACAATAAGTTGTGGGGTGTTTCATTGCACAGGAGCTGAATACTCATCTCTGTGCAAACTGCCTTTCCCTAAGGAAAATACAGAAAACAAATGTGAGTCTCTCACATACACAATGAAGCACATGCACTCCAATGTGCAGATATGTTGAGTTCTCTGAGCAAGTTATTCTGAGGTTGGTAAAGCTGCTGCAGCTTTCATGGAAAAGAGCATTAGTAAGCCATTTCCTTCCATTCATTCCTATGGCTTATATGAAGCAAAACATTAATTTGTTTCCACACTTATTTCCATGATGTGGAATGATTTCTAACATTTATTTGTACTTCTCCCATGGATGTCCTTCTTCAGAAATACACCACAAGTTATGGCATGTTTCATTGCACAGGGGCTGAATCATCATCTCTTTGCAAACTGCCTTTCACTAAGGAAAATACAGAAAATAAATGTGTGGCTCTCAAGTACAGAAAGCAGCACACCCTTCCCAATGTTCACATATGCTAAGTTCTCTGAGCAGACATTGTACTGAGGGTGGTATAGCTGTTGCAGCTTTCCTGGCAATAGTGGTGGTAAGATATTTCCTTCATTCCCTCCTTGGAATATATGAAGTATCACCAAAAGTTGTTTCCACACTTATTTACACAGAGCACAGTCATTTCTAACATTGAGATATACTTCTCCCACGTAGTTCTTTCTTGGAAAACACTCCTCAACTTGTGCGGTGTTTCATTGTGCAGGGGTTAATAGTCATCT
This sequence comes from Cuniculus paca, assembly GCA_004365215.1. Taxonomy (NCBI): domain Eukaryota; kingdom Metazoa; phylum Chordata; class Mammalia; order Rodentia; family Cuniculidae; genus Cuniculus; species Cuniculus paca. The sequence goes on along the minus strand of RJWT010004428.1, from coordinate 6,335 downwards.
CTGTGAATACTGCATCTCAGACAAAAATATGGAAAACAATTGTGCACCTATCATGTATGGAAAGAAGCACACATTCCCTAGTGTGCAGATATGTTGAGTTCTCTGAGAAGAACTTATACTGAAGTTGGAATATCTATTGCAGCTTTCCTGGCAAAAGAGTGGTAGTAAGCCATTTCCTTCTATTCATTAGTATGGGCCAACATGAAGGAACATGGGAAGGTATTTCCACACTTCTGTCCACAGAGTAGAATTATTTCCAATGTTCAGTGACACTTCTCTCATGGATTTCTTTCTTGGTAAACACAGCACAATTTGTGGGGTGTTTCATTGCACAGAGACTGTACAGTCATCTCTGTGCAAACTTCTTTCACAAAGGAAAATACAGGAAACAAGGTGTAGCTCTCATGTATACAATTAAGCACAGAGTCCCCAGTGTGCAGATACGATGAGTTCCCTGAGTAGAACTTACATGGAATTTGATATTGCTGTTGCAACTTTCCTGGCAAAGAATGGTACTAGCCATTTCCCTTGATTCATTTTATGGGTCAATATGAAGCAAAGCATCAAGTTGTTTCAAAACTTGTTTGCACACTGAAGGGTCATCTCTTTTTTTAAAAAAATTTTATTTCCATCTCAATCAGTAGGAAAACCAAAGTTCCCTGGAAGGTACTTTACAGATGGTACTCTACTTCTAGAAGGAGCACTTTTCTCACTACCTCAGCAGCAATGATTTTTATTCAAGTATATGCTAAAGTAAGCTTGGCTACAGGGAGGAAAATGCTAGGTAGGGGCACAGGGTAAAATCAAAGAAGATTTGCCACCTTTAAGTTATCTGAAATTGCTCAGAATTTTGTAGGAAGGAATGTCAGAAACAGCAGGAATCCCCTAAAAATGTGTTGAACTGAGAAGCACCCTCTACATTTCTCCTGATAGTCTTTAAGAAAGCACTTCCATATAGAAACCCAGGACAAAGCTTGGCATGGTGGTGCCTGCCTGTAATTGCAGCACTCAGGAGGCTGAACCCAGAGGATTGTAGCAAGTTTGAGACCAGCCTGGGCTCTGAAATGAGCTCAAGGCTGGAAGGAACTGCAGAGCAAAACTCTGCTTCAAAAAGACAGGCACCCCAAACCCCCACCCAAAAGAAAAGCCCTGAACAAGTAGGGTAGAGTTTAGCGTGAATCAGCAGGACATAACAGGCAATCAGCATGACAGGCACTGATCATCCTCAGGTGTTCTCTAGCTTATGGAGAAGCTGTTTCTTGACAAGTGACCTGCCCAAGTCTGTAAGCTGTTGCAGCTCAAAGAGAGCAGGTGCTCAGCTCTGACTCAGGTGGGAACCTGGTCTCCTGACACTAAGAGTTATTTTAGCCTGAATTTCAACTGTTTACTTCTTTTTCTGCATGCTTTTCTGCAACTCAATAACCTCACTCCTCCTTCTGCTTTGTCCCCCTTCAGTTAAGACTGCTCTAGTGACTCAAGTGGAAGGCTCTTGTTCCCTTCCTCTGCCAGGTACTGGCCAAAGGAGAGTAATAGTGTAAATGAGTCCAGCAAACACTCAGTTGGTGTCTTACAAAAATCCTGGAGCTGCTAGTAATCAGGCAGATGGACAGCTATTACAGTTCTCTGAAAAATTGGCTTCCTGTCTCTCATCTCCAGACTATTAGGCAGCACTGAGGAAAGAGAGAAATTTGTCTCCTACCCCAGTTTGAGGCTACACATCTTGGGCAATTTAATAGCAATTTCTCTCTCAGCTTATCATTTAGTTGACTCAACCTTCCTTTGAACCAGTTTTCATCATCTTTTGGGAGTGGGGTGGTTTCCAGACACTGATTTTCTCCTTGTCTGGCTCCTTCTTGGGGTTGAGTCACTCAGGATAAAGCCAACTACCATGGTGAGGACATTCATGTTGACAGAGGTGAGATCTACTTGAGGAGAAACTGAAGCACCCTGCCAAAAGCCACTGAGCAAGTTTGGAAGTAGAGTACCCTTCTCCAGATGACATCAGCATCTGCTTTCATCCTGCAACTTCATGAAACCCCATGCTATGAGCGTCCTCCAAAGTTACTCCCAATCTATCTTTCAGAAATTGAGAGATACTATTTGCTATTTTAAGATATTAAATTTGGAGGTAATTTTTTACACAGCAATAGATCACTAATACAGATCAAAGGAAAATTCTCTGGCTTGGAAGCCCAATTCCTAAAAGTCAGCTTCTCTACTCCTGTACTCTTAATGAGACACATATCAAGACAGAGCATGAGAGCTAAGGAACTCAATGAACTACACTGTAAAGGAGGCAGAACCATGACATTTCACATCTGCTATGATCTGGAGGGAGTTAATTTCTCTCGATGACTGATTACCCCTGAAGTACAGAGTACACCTGCTTCATAAAAAGTTGTTGATCACTAAGATTTTAAGAATGTTTCACTCAGATGGTAACCTCAGGCAGAGGGTGGTACTCCCATCCTAAGAAAAAGCCAGGATGTTATTCATTCAGGACCCCACCTGTGAGGTTCCTGCTAAACACGATGATGGAAAGCACCTATGAGACTCTGGCTTGCTCTGAAAACAATTCTATGAGACACGATGTAAAGCTGTCACCTGTTGGAAGCTTAGTGCTGTGTCATGCAATTATTTTTACAATGCTGATTTAATGAGGACAAGTTATGCTGGCAGTGGTAGCCTCCAGAAAAGCACTACACAAAGTGGTAAGGAAGTCCTGGCAGAGTTTGCACAGGGTTTGGACAGCTCATGCATTGTGCAGTCAATGCTCCCAAGAAATATTAAATACACAGCCTGGATTTGAGATGGCAAGAGCAGGGGAAATGGTACCTTGCTGCTACTCCACCTCTTTCCATTGTAGGTCAGTGAGGAAGCTAAGTTTTTACAGACAGCAAGCAACAAGCACCAAGAAGAGTACACTCAGCCACTCACTGACAGCCCACCAGCTGCCAGTTGGGAGTCATATTCCACAGGATGCCTCTACCAGTATATGAAGAAAGAGAAACTTCACTCTCAAAGAACAAAACTCCAGGGAACAAAGGCCCAAGCAAGGCTCTCAAGTAAATGACCATACAACTTACATTTTTCCAAGAATATGTGAAGCAAAATTTGAAGTTCAGTTAAAATAAGAGGGATATATCAAACAAAATATTTTCTGATTGCTAATTGTGAAACTCAAAATACCCTGAAAACATTGGAGATTCAACTTATTCCTAAGAATCAAGTATCAAAAGAGGTTTTCACTCTGAAGTATTCACATTTTGTAGCAAAAGATAAAAAGGTTCTGCCAACACCTTCTCTTTCTAAAATGTCTTTTCAATGTCTTTTGTCTCATAATCCAAAAGAAAAACAACTGTTGTTCTTATTTTTTAAGCCACTGGGCCTATTAGTCTCACCTTGGAATCTCTTTTTTTTTTTTTTGTGGCACCAGGGATCAAACTCATGACCTTGTGCTTGCCAGGCAGGCACTTAGGCCAAAGAGCAAAATCCCCGGCCCTACCTTGGAATCTCTTAATAAGAATCCAATCAGAAATTTCCAGCACACCAGTGGCTTCTCAACTTCTCTTCCCCTGCAGGGACAATCTCTGCTTTCCACAGGGAGTTCTTTCCTGGGGTGACTGCCACAGTCAGCAGTAGTAGGAGAATGGGGTGGGGAGAATGGTGAATGGAAGAGCAAATGGATGAGAATGAGGCTTTCCTGCAGCAAGGCAGAATGCTTCGGTTTTACATACCACCCACTACAAACTCCAGATACACACATCCAAAACTTGGAGGGAAAGGAAAGAGCTCAGAAGGGACTGGGGGTTGAGCAGGCATGGAACCACGGAGGACATTGACACCGAAGAGCAGCAGACTCAGCCACAGACATTTCTCACCTTCCCAACACTGGAACATGTGTAGTCAGAAAGTTGCTGTTTAAAATTGTATTGAAAACCCATCTAAAAGTAGATCCGTGGTCATCTTAAAAATAAAATGTCACTCTTCAGATGAGTGACAGATATCATCAGGTACCAATGCTTACAGTATCTTTGATGTAGATTTGAAAATTGGCCTGGAAGTGAAAAGGGAAGTATAGAAAGGGAGGCAGGGAGAAGGAGGGAAGAAAGGAAAGGGAGATATCAGAGTACAGTGGGAATGGTGAGAAATCTGGGAGGAACACATTATTAAATCCATGCTTATGTATCCCCATAGTCAAACAAAGCAGATTCAAACAGGTAAAAAAATGTATTACTATTGTAAGAACATTTCTAAAAGTCAACTTTAAATTCAAAATGTAAGAAACTGCAAGCCACAGCAACAAACAGCAGAATGTTCAATAGATTGTTAAAACTGATTGGGACTGGCTGGGTACTCAAGTCACTCAACAGTCTTTTAGGTATTGTCTGGCAGAATCTGGGAGCAGGCTTTACCCATCAAGAGAAAGGTAAAGTGCCTCTGTGACATCCTATCAACCTGCTTTGGGGGGGCAGACAAAATCACCTGGATCTCTCCTAGTGCATGAGAGGACACTACAGTAACATGATGCAGGCAAAGAAGAAAAAAGAACAAAGAACAGCTGCTTACTGAGGGTTGAGTTTTATTTTTTTTTCATTTTTATTTTTATTTTGAAAAGAATACAACCAAACAAAACAAAACAGAGTAAAGTCAATCAAAACAAAGCAATGAACATGGAACATGACTTTGAAACAGTGTAAAAAAAGAAAAGAAAAGAAAAAAAGCAATCGATAAGGCTACCATAATAGCTATTGTTATCTGCAGTATACCTGCCCATACCATCAGGGATAAGTAAAATCAAACAAAATACAACAAACTAAAACAGAAACAAAACAAAACATAATAAAACAAAACAAAGCAGAACAATGTAAGCAATCTGGAATTTCAAGATATTAGCAAAACAGCATTGGCTACCATAATATTTGTTATCTTCAGAATAGTTGCCTATACCTTCAGACACATTACAATGAAACCACACAGAATAGAGTAAAATCAATCAAAACAAACAATGAAAGCCATACAGGGTTTCTAAACAAGATAAGTAGACATCCTCGATGGCTGCAATTACATATTTTGTTATCTTTAAAATAGCTCTCCATGCCATCAAGTATAATAAAATCAAACAAATCAGAATAAAATGAAACTAATCAGAACTATGAATACAATCTGAATTTCAAGTCATGATAATAGATTAAGAGTGGTCATTTCCTTTCCTTTTTAGATAATTCCTCCCCTTTGACTTTCCCAATATGTATTGTGCATTTTGGATCCTGCTAACACCTTTAGTTTGTTATGCTATGGAGACAACACAAAATTCACCCTTGTGGCTCTGGCTCATTACATTCATGAGTACTATTACCAGTTGCCTCTATCTACCTACAAGAGCCTTGAGGTTATCTTTCTTTATAGCTGGGTAAGTTTCTACCCCATGAAATCCCATGTCTTTCTTATCCATTCTGCAATTAATGGGCAGGCTACCCCTACTATTTTTCCCCCTCTCTGGCTCCCTGTCACATAAGGCATTGTTCTCTCTCCTTTGACTTTCAGACTATGAATTTTCTTTCTAGCTAAATGTGTTTCTTGCATAGAGCATATTGATGGATCCTGTCTCCTGATCCACTATGCCTCTTTTTCTATTAGTGCCTTGAGGCCCTCTTGCACTGTATTGTCCCTTCCATACTATTTTCCTGCCATTGGCTCCCTATTTTTCCTCTCCATTCAATCGACTGGCCCCACTTGATGGTCTCCCTCTGACATTGTTCCTGAGACCGTGGTCTTTTTTCTCTCTCTCTAAAATGTCCTTTACTAATCTTTGTAGGGTTGGTTTGGTGGTCATGAATTCCTTGAGTTGTTCTTTGTCATGGAAGTATCTTGTTTCTCCATTAATTTTGAAGGAAAGTTTTGCAGGGCACATCAGTCTGGGTTGGAAGTTGTTTTCTTTCAGGACTTGCATTACTTCACTCCAGCTTCTTCTTGACTTGATGGTTTGTGTTGAGAAGTCTGCTGTGATTCTGATGGGTTTTCCTTTATAGGTGATCTGTTTCTTTTCTCTAACAGCTTTGAATATTCTGTTCTTGAGTTGAATTTCTGGGATCTTGATTATTATATGTCTGGGTGTAGATTTGTTTTGTCTATGGCTAGCTGGAGTTCTATATGCCTCACTTATTTGAATGTCATATTCTTTTCTTATGCTTGGGAAGTTTTCGTGAATTATATCTGTAAATAAGGTCCTGATGTCATTTGTCTTGACACCTGCTTCTTCACTCACATTTTTAATTCTTAAATTATGCATCTTTGAGTTGTCCACCAGCTGTTGAATTACTTCCTGAGACCTT
>RJWT010004427.1:0-33406 GCA_004365215.1 Cuniculus paca | reverse complement strand
AAAGGAATATATTCATCTCTACTTCTCTTTACTTAGAAACAAGCAGAGACCTCAACCAGGGTGTTCAAGGAGATAGTTTTTAGTGGGTGTGTTCTAAATCTTTGTGGCTCATGAAGGTTGCTTTGACCTGTGATGTCCCTTTCTTGATCTGGTCCCAGTCCTTGTTTCTCCATTTGGTTTTCAAGGTGTGGACCTCTATTAGCAGTGCCACTATTGCTTGGGAGCTGTTAAGAAATATAGAACTTCAAACCCACCTGTACCTGTTGAATGAGAATGTGTTGTAAGACCCTCACATAATTTAAGTGCGCATTAAAGTCAAACAATCCTAATGTTACCTCATTCAGACTTCATGGAATTCCTATGAAGGGTCTCAACTCTTGACCTCTGGCATGAATAACCCAAGAAATGCCTGGGTGACCCCTTGTAGTGTACACACGTGCATGTGCAAAGCCTAAGATCTAAGGGAAGTGCCCCACATTGTACTTACTTGCGTTTTCTCCCACATCATGTAGGTGCATTACACACATTTTGAAAAATAAATCAATATAAAATGTTTTGCCCATTAAAATTTCTGCCCTGGCTCCCCGGCTCCCTCCTCCCCAGACAACAGACACATACACTGTTGCCAATATCACTTTTAAATAGCAACTATTAAGCCACTCAGCAAGGAGAGAGGCATGTGTCAAAGAGGTAAAGAGGTGAATGCTTTGACTTGGTAGGATAAAGAAAAAAGTAAATGACTATGCCTGAATTACAGTGAGAAGGAAGCTTATTTAGCCTTCCATTCTTTTAATATTTCTTTTAGATGTTACTCACCATTGGAATGTAATAGCCTAACTACCTCTTACTTATCCATTACCCCTTCTTCCACAGAGGAGAAAAAGAAGTGACCAGCACAAAACCCAATGATACCTAAATTCTGAACTTTATTTAAATAACAAAGGTGACATAGCCTAATTAATCATCAAGAATTTTTTATTTCCCCTTTTTCAAAACCCCCCCACTCAGTCTTTCTTCTTGAATCCATTTTATTATTTTGAAAGGGAAGATTAAATACTGAGTGTCTACTGGGAGAAAGGAGACCAGAGTTATGCTTATGAGAATCTACAGATACTCAGCAGATATTTGCTAAACTTTAAATGAAATGCTTAAAAAGCAGCAGTACCCTGGAGGGCTGCCTGAACAGAGTACAGCCTATTTGAGTCAGTGGCAGTCCTCTCATTGACCCTCAGAGGACTACTGGCTACACAAAGACCTTGCATCAACCAAAAGAAGAACATAGACCTGGAGTATTCAGAATAGAAAGTTAGATTGCTATCGTGCCATAGGAGCACAAGTTGAATTTGTAGAACGGTTTGAGGAAACTAGAAACTTCTGTTAAGATATTTAGAAAAAGATAGAATTCTTTAAATGTTTATTTGGATGAAGCCAGAGACAATGACCAACGTCTGAATCAAGAAGGGGTATCGCAGTGCAGAGCAGCCTGCAGAACTAGAAGGGCTATTGCCTTAGCTCCCTGGTTCACGTCTTCACTGACTTATTTGTAAGGAAAAAATAGAGACTTCAATATATCCCCCTTTATATCTGTTGCCACCTGTGTCTATCAGTACATGACTAATTTCATGTAATTATTATTATAGGTTATGCACTCATTTTTCTTAAAAAAAAAAAACACTTCTCATAGGTCATAAAGTTTCAAGTTGAAAATCTGGTTGGCCTCGTATGGAGTGATGTGGCCATGTGGACTGCAGGTCAAACAAACTTCTACAACCACAACGTGATGGAAGCATCTAGACTTTCTCCACTTACAGATACCCTCCTCATGACGTGTATTTTTGTTTGGTCATGCTTCTTGTTATCCAAGTATAGGCAACCTTTGAATTGAAGTTTTGCAATCTTCATGAATATATCTTTTATTAAAATGAGCTCAGGTAAAACAGTTCTGTTCCATTGAAAAGAAGAGTTTTTTCCAAGGCTCAAATTTGAGAATAACCCATTGACAATCACAGGGACAGAGAATGCAGAAAATGGAAAAGAAACAACAGAGGCTAAAACACAAATGTGAATCCAGGTGTAATGTTCTGTCGCAGAGGCGATGGGGTGAGGGAAGTGACGAACCTACTTCAATTCTTGGGTGTTCTACTGAGCAAGACCAGAAAGGAAGAGGCTTCTTGGGAGGCAAAGGCCACTAGTCAGTGCCCACCAGGGAAATTCACCTCAAGGGGCTGGTTATGAACACTCCATGGGGGAATGAAATTCCTTCTCAGGCAACAGAAGGAGAATTTCTGCAAAAATGGTTGCTTCTCTCTTTATAGTTTTCAGGATGATCAAGAACATAATAGTGTGGCCAGTGCTATCCAACTGAGGATTTAGATCTTAGAGATGAACCCAAATTCAAAAGATCCAGGTAAGGTTCTGAACCTGTCCAAAACAGGAAATCTGCCCTTTATGTTCTCGTCTAGTCTACAGGGAAACCATTTTTCTAGGGATGCTTCTTCAAATTATCATTAACAGTATGTCTCAACACAGGTCTTTTTCCTCTTGTAATATATTCTTTTTTATTTTACTGAATGGAATATTTTAAAACAGTCATTAAATACACACATAATACTACAATCGTCCTTTCCCATCATTCAATTTACAGGCACTAAAACAGTATTTGTGGATTCTCTTCTTTGTCCCTCTGAGCCCCCGTATATATCCAGTTCCTCCTAAGGTTCCTACTATGCTGGATTTTATTATTACAACCTCTTTTCTTTCTCTTCGCTACAGTTGTATCATATTTCTATGCTTAAGTGGAATTATACTGTATGTTTTTTGTGACTTGCCTTTTTAAAAAAAATAAAGTAAGCTTCTGAGACTCATTCTTGGTATATATAGCCATGTCTCATTCCTGCTGTTTTAAAGATTTCCTTATATGAATATTTTACAATGAATATATCAATTCTCATGGTGACAAGCAGATGACTTGTTTCTAGTTTTTTATTATTATTATTATTATTAAAAACAATATTTCTCTCAATATTCCTTATCTCTTGGTCATATGTGAAAGAATTTCTCTAGGATATAAAAAAGAGTAGAATTCCAGATCACTGTGAGTCTGTGTACACATTTAATTTTACTAGGTATTGTTAATTATACTTATTTACACTCCTACCAGCAGAATATTCTTGTTCTGGTTGACTCATATCCTCACCAGCTTGACATTATTTTACTTTTAGAACTTGTATAATCAAACATGCATTAGAAGTTATCTCATTTTTATTCAAATCCTCGATTAATAATGAGGATCGTTTTACAAGTTTCTTGCTCATTTGTATTTCCTCTTCTGCTAAGTGCAGATTCAAATCCTCTGTCTGTTTTCCACTTATGGAGCTATTTTCTTATTCATTTATGATTCTTTTTTTTACTACTATCATTTTGTTAGATTTATACCTTGCAAATCATTTTTTCCCACCTGTAATTTGACTTTTTACTTTCTTCAGGTGTCTGACATGATGTGTATTATTAGATTGGACGAAGTCAAATCTATCATCTTTATGGTTTGTGCTGTTTGTGTTTAAAAAATTCTTAAGTAGCTCATTGTCACAAAAATAATCTCCTATGTTTAAAGTTTTGCCTTTCCTATTTAGAGCCTGCTGAAATTTATTTGTTTTAATGTATGGTGTGAGATAAGGATCCAATTTAATTTTTTCCATATGGATAACTACTTTTCCTAGCATCATTTGAGTTTCATTTTTCTCTTTGCTGATCTGATCTGTCATAAATTGTTTCCATACATGTGTGGGTCTATTCCCTGGATTTTTGTTTGGGTCCATTTGTTACTTTCCCTGGGCTGGTATCTTAATTTTGTTGTAATAATTCTTAATATTTAGGAAAGCAAATAATCATTATCCTCAGCAACTCCCCCTTTGCCTGTTCTTTCTACTACTTCTCTTTCTTTCCTTCTCTTTCTCATCTTTTAATCCCTGTCTTCTTTTTGTTCATCTTTCTGATCTTCTACCTTCCTTTTTTACTCCTCTTCTTATTTCTCTCTCCTCTATTTTCTCCTCTTATTTCTTCTCCTCCTTCTCCTCCTTCTTCAAATTCTTCAGTTTTTGCATTTTTTTTGCCAAGTTAAACTCTTTCCCTAATATAAATACATATGAAATTGTCAGGATTTTAAAATTTAGATTGTTCTGAATATGTAGATCAATTTTGAGATAACATTTTATGATTTCGAGTTTTACAATCCATAAAATAGGTATTTATTTCTATTTATTTAGATTTTTTCAATTACTTTTAAGAAAATCATACTGTTTTCATTAAGATTTTTCCATATTTAGATTTATACCTAACCTTTAATGCTGTTTAAGAGATCATTGTACATTATCTTTTATAAAATGACATTTTATAACTATTTGTGTTGGTTAGTGAAAATACAACAGATTTATTTATATTGACTTTAAATCTAGGAACAGTGATAAACCTATTAATTCTAATTTCTATGTTTATTAATTTAGGTTTCCTAAGATGATGATATCATCTGAAAATAATGAAATTAACTTATTATTTTTTGAGTTAAACACTGTACTTTAAAACAACCACCATCATCACCAAACATCAGACATGTCTATCATATTCTTTTCACAGTGTGCTACTGTCATTGGCTTCCCAGGACCTTCTCTAATTTATTAATTTATCTTTTCTTTTTATCTCCATTCTGTAGTGCTATTTTCCTTTCCCTTATACACACCTATGCTAATGTGTCTGAGATCACACACAAGTATGCATATACACACACATTTTACATTTATATAGATATTATATTTTATAACCTATTGTTACTTTGTTTTCTCACTCTCTTAGTCACTTTTTTGTCACTGAGACACAATACCTGACATCCACAACATGAAAGAGGAGAGTTTTATTCAGTTCATGTTTTAGTCAATAGATTTCTGGCTCCAAGGCAGGATGGCATGACAAAGGAGCATGGAAGAGGAGAGCAGCTCAGGGCATGTCATACAGAAAGAAAAGGAAGAAAAGAGGAGCCAGGGGGGAAAATAAACCCTTCCTGGACACATTACCAGTGACCTATCTTCTCTGATCAGACTCCCATCTTCCAAGAGCAAGCCAACTATACTACCTCAATAATCTAATCACCAAAGCAAAATGAAAATTCATCAATGCAAACATTAAACTCTGTAGCTTTGTTGTCGGTATCAATGGCAAGACATGGCGAGATTTGAACTCTAAATTTCTTGAGTGGCCTCACCATATGGCATTCCAGTAGTTGTAATCCTCATATATCTCTCTCTCAGACTTGCTTTGGTCACCCTTTGCAGCTTTCCTTAAAGGCTCTACATTTCTGTCTTCTCCAACTTTCTTGGGTCTTCATGAAATTTTCAGCTTCACTCTTCACACTATTTCATGCACTGCTTTCTCAAGGGCACACTGCCTGATCTTAGAAACCTTCTAAAATGTGGGTGGAGGCCTCCATGACCCCACAACACTTGTATTCTGCATGTCTGTAAAACTAACACCATATAAATAACACCAACATGTGCCACCATCTTGAACAGTAGCAAAGCTTCCTTGTATCATGGTTGCAGAGGTCTCCAAGTGCCTTGATGACTGAGCACTGTGAACAGAATTGTAGGTAATAAAATCTCAAGGAAGTCAGTGTTCTAGAGCATGGTGCCCTGGTGCTCTCTTTCGAAAGCAAAGTGTTTCACTTTTGCAGTTTTGATCCCAAGAAGGGATGGACTTTGCTGGTTCCTCATATGCCCTCACTGCATCTTTCCTATTGTCTGGATCTAAAGTACTTGGCTTCTTTTTAATGCTACTGTTTGAAGCAACCAACCTCTTTTCTGTTCCATCTTTGCAGATACTTCTTCCCGACAAAAATTAAAATTTGTTAAATTATCTTTTGTTCCTGATTTCCAGGAACCTGGCTAAAATCTCCCAAAAATATCCATGCCATAACTTGAACATTGAGCTACTCTGAAATTTCCTCTCTCAGATTAGTTAGTCCACTATCCTTAATCTCCTGCAAAGTTGCAGGCTATGAATGAAATGTAGACAAATTTTCTGCCAGAGCATAACATACATGGCCTGAAGTCCAACTGCCAATGGAGCTCTTGTTCCCATCTGAAACTTCTTGAGCCTAGTCTTTACCATCTGCCCTTTGATTAATGTTCCCATCTTCTGAATTCCAGTCAGAATCTCCCATCAGGCTCAGCTTATATAATTCTAAGGCTATTTTTCCAGCTGGCATCTCCAAATCTTTCCAAACTTCTCCCATAAACCAATTCCAAAGACTTCTGAATTGACATTGTCAGGTAGTATCACAGCAATGATTCATTCTTGTTATCAGAATCTGTCTTAGTCACTTTCTCATCCCTGAGACAAAATACATTACACTCATAATTTAAGGAAGGAGAGATTTATTTTGACTCAGGTTTTATTTCTTAGTTGACTGGCTCCAAGATAAGAAGGCATGTTGGAGGAGAGCTATGGTATAGTGGTATAGTGGACAGGAAGCAGGAAGAGTAGGAAGGAACTGAGGAGGGAGACAAGAGCTTCCAGGCCATGCCCCCAGTGACCTGTCTCCTCCAACCAGACTCCACTTTCCAACAGCAAGCCAGTTATACTTCCCCTATAATTGAGTCACTTTCCAAACGCATGAGACTTTAGGGGACATGTTAGATCTAAACCATAACACCTACTTTTTCATTCAGAATGAATTTGTAAAGATTTCTTTATTTGTGATGTGCATAATTAGACTTGTGGGTTTTCTTTTTCATTAAATTGTCTCTGTTAGACACTCCTACTGTCACTGGTGTCCAGTTTTTCAGCTCTTCCAGGACAGAGGGAAAATTGTCTTTCTGAGCCTCTCGAAAGTTAGGCATGATCTTGTAAAGTTCTTTAGACAATGGCGTGAGAATGGAATTATGTCATTTCCAGTTGAAAGCATGGAGAAGCTAAGTGCAATTTCACCCTTTTTCCCTAGTCATGGCAATTATAAAATAGTGTGATGAGAAATTTTCGTAAGATCAAAGCAAACCTAAAATTGTCTCCATAAATGTCTAGTTTTATAAAGTTCTTCAATATAAACTCAAAAATAATATGCTTATGCAGCAGATAATTCTGCACGTGTTAGCAGGAGCATGTCTATTGTGGCACATCTGATAAGTTTGCATGTTATTCCACTTGATCTGTCAATTTCAATTGCTGAAAGTGATATATTAAAATAAACAACTAGCATTAGTTGACTTATCTGTTCAGTTTTGTAAGTTGTTGCTTAGTACATTTTTAATCAATATTGTTAGGTGTGTATATGCTAATGATAAATATCTTTTTAATTATTTTCTTACACTAGTATATCTGGTCTTCTTTGTTCTTTAAAATACATTTTTAAAAATTAGGATTGCTACCTTAGCCTTCCCTTGGTAAATAGTTTCTTTTTTAAAACCAATTTATCTTAAGTCTTTTTATTTCCAGTGAAATAAAAGATATTCATCTAGTACCATATATTGAGGCTCTTTTATTAATCTAATCTAGGAATCTATATCTCTTAAGCAGTGAATTCAATACATTCTTATCTAATATCATTGTCATATTATAACATATTTCTGTCATCTTTGTGTTTCTCAACTATATGCTTCCTTTGACCTTTCTCTGTGTTCTTTCTTTTCTTTGTTACTCTAAATGCCTCATGCCTTCACATCATCATCCTCTTTTGACAGTGCTGCTATGGAGAAGTCTGATATTCTAAGGTCCATCCCTTTATGCCTCAGTTGTTCTATCTAGAAGTAGTGATAATTACTTTTGTCTTCAATATCTCTAAATTTTGCCTTATTTAGGTTCAAATTTTTTTTCATTCCTCATCTTTGACCATATATGGGTTCTTTTAAAGAGTTTCTCTTTTATTCAATTTTGTAAAAAGTCTCTCTCTTTTTTTCTTCAAAATGTTTTTTCATTTCCATTTTCCTCTCTGTCTAGAGTTTCTGGCTTCAAGGTATTAGCATTTTTATTTATATGATCTATTTTTAAAATTTTTCTTTCCTATTAACTTTTATGAAACCTCAATATGATCTTTTTTATTAATTCCTTTTATCAGCTATATCCCTTCTATTGTATTTTTTCCCCAGTCATTCTGCTTTCATAGCTAATGTTTTCATTGGATTTTTTTCTTTCTTTCTTTCTTTCTTTCTTTCTTTCTTTCTTTCTTTCTTTCTTTCTTCTTTCTTTCTTTCTTTCTTTCTTTCTTTCTTTCTTTCCTTCTTTTGTGTGTGTGCTTATTCTACATGTTTTATATTTTCCTCATTTTCTTACTTAACAGGCTTTACTTACAATTTTGTTTTCTCTTTCCTAATAATTTTGCTTCAGATGGTATATGTTGGAGCTTGCAGTACTACACAGGAGTCTGGTTACTCTAGGCTGTGAGCTCATGTCCCCCTACAGGGGTCATCAACTCTGTTTGGCAGAATGTATTTAAAAGGGTCAGTGGCCAGCCCTCATCACTACAGGAGCTGGAGAAAATGGTGGGCTAAGTCAAAGGTACAGTGCCACACAAAGAACCGCAGCGTCTCTGTTGACTGCTACTTTTTCTTTGCCTCCACAGAGTTTTAACGCTGAACCCGTAGACCAGAACAACGTGGAAAAGAGGTGACTTCCACCAAAAGCCCTAGGGAGGTTGGGGTGGAAGTGAGGTGGAAAAATGAAGGTCTTTAGGCAGCTTATTGCTCTCAGGCCATTTTTACCAACCCCTTACCCTATCATACTCCCAGGGATTTATGGACTGGGATGTGGCAGCTGATTCCTAAGAGGAAAGCTGGGCAGCACTGGTATTAAAGAAGGAGCTGACTGTAGTTCTAATTGTCATCTTATCCTCTGGGTTCAGCCTTTCTCAGAGCATTAGTTATCTTCCTCCCATCTTCACTCTGTCCCATCTTCCCTCTCTCATTCTGGCTAACACTGATTTCAACATCCTAAGGCAATTCTTCAGGTTTCAGGTTTTCTTGGTGTTTTGCAACCCACATTTCCCTCTTGCTTTAGTTTCCTTTTGTTTTAGTTTAGATTTGATTTTGAGGAGAGAAATAAGGAGGCTGTGGAAAGCAGGAATGGAGCCTTTCTGCCCCACGGTGCTGAGCAGGATCTCCAGCGCAGCATCTTACTGAAGCACAGAGAGAGGACGCTTACTTTGTTCCCTGTGTCCTGGGATGCTAAGATGTTGCTCCAATTCGGTATGAGAATGATTCATATTAGTATCTTGGATTTCCAGGAAAGACAAATAATGACTGAAGAGAAAATTTGTCTGTGACTTGATCCAAGAACATGGACTCATAGGAGCAAAATTCAGAATGACACTAATCTTCCCAGAAATCAAGTGTAAAATTTCAGTGGAATGCTATTGGATGTGACAGGCATGGTAGACAGGAATTAAAAGGTCATTATTGAGATCGTGTACAATTCTTGAGATGTTAGTAGGTAGTTCTTAGAAAAAAGATGAGGATGACAGAATGGTTATATAGTCAGAAATGGTCAGTCAAAGGGTATTTTACTGGAAGTTTTGGGTAGAGGAAAGTACACACAAATGCCATATCTGCCACTCCTACCCTTTACACCCAAATAATTTTAGGTCTCCCATCTCTGTACTCCCTAAATTGGTGGATCTTCAGAAAGAATGCAGCTTCTGGAGAATACATATCATGCAGGGTACACAGGTTAGAAAGAGTGAGCTGTGACACTATGCAGGTAGCCTTTTTGTGAGACCCACAAGTAAAAATCTGGGTGTGAGTTCCCGACTGTCTGAACTCAGAGTAAATGCAGCAGCAAGAGCTAGTAGTAGCTGCAGCAAAAGCTGAGAAGCAGGTTTACTTAATGATAGTTCAGCCAACTCAGTCTTTGATATGCTCCTGTTGACTATGGTTCACTACCCGTTTATTGTATAGTGTGTGGTAATCTGGAGTTATTGGGCTCCCCTAACAGAGTCACAATTCTGGCTTCCAGAATGACCCAGTTTGTTAGGTTGCTGTACAGACCCCCCTTTGGAATGCTGGGAATTGAAGCCAGGGCCTCACACATGCTAGCAAAATCCCCTACCACTGAGCTACACTTGTAGCCCAGACTAAGTTGCTGGAATGACCTCGAACTTGTGATACTCCTGCCTCAGCTTCCTAAGTACTTGGCTATACATACATTTTCGATCATATGCCAGGCTCACAGAGACCCTAGACTCTAGCCCCTTCATTCATGATTGATTAGACCAAGGCTGGGTACGTGAGCCAAGGATAGGTACTTCAGAACTCTTTGTTTATAGATTTGAAGTCCAGATTAATATATTTCTATGCTTATGTCTATATCTGTCTATTTATCTAAGTATATAGAGAACTGGCTGATTTACTCTTATTCCCCTTTTTAGGTTTCTAGGATTGGGAGTACAGAATGGGCATCATTTTCCAGTTACATAGATCAGAGAAGTGGAGGAGGCAAGTCTTTAGAGACAGAAAATAATACCATGCCAAAATGAGGAGAGGAGAGAGCTTTAATTCCATTCCTGATGTTCCATTAAATTTATTTATTTGTTTGTTTGTTTATTTTTTAGATACAAGGAATCCAACTCAGGATTGCACACTTACCAGGCAGGCATTGCACTGCTAAACTATATCCCCAGCCGCCCCACTGCATTTATATTGTGTGTAATTTCAATAACCTTCCCTTCTCAAATTAAGCTAATGAAAGGGTTTTGTTTCATTTTGTTGTTGTTTGCTTTTGGTCTGGCTTGTCATCCTCTGACATCTTGAATCTACTCCCCAGTCCGCTGCACTCTGCAACAGTCCTGAGGCTGAGCCCAGGAATCACAAAGCTAAGGGAGGAAGACCCGGTATGTCCTGAGCAGCTTGGCCTCTGTGAATGGAGGCTCTCCTGGCTGTGGGATCACCATGCTTCAAGACGCCATGCTCTCTAGCTTCAGAGATCTCCTGGAATCTTTCCCAGGTAGCACAGAAGGCTATCTTGTCATAGGTCACTTCCTGGATCCATCATCTTGGTGAATCATCAATAGTACTGACTGCCAGGCAGATTGGCCCTGACTACAAAGTCCCTCATGGCCTGGGAAGATGAGTGACAGCAGTTTCGTGGCAAACCTTGGCATAGAAGCAGGTGGTCTGTGGAGGAAAATTACCCAATAGAGAAATAAATCATAGATCCTGAATAAAATGCTGGGATAGGGAGACAAGTGACAGCACAACAGCTTGTCTCAACAGGACAGATCACTCACTCCAACTCCTTGAATTTTATAGACGAGAAAGGGAAACCAACACCGATTAAGAGGTCGCCTTAATACAGGCACATGAATCCCCTAAGAACATTGTCATTCAGGTGTAGTCTTCAGTGAACAGATAAAGAACCTGGGATTCAGAGTGGTCACACAGTGTGCTGAAGTGGCACAGATGGAGCGAATCCTGAGACCATCTCACTCCAGAACTCAAGCTCCAGGCAGTAGTGAATTGGTGATGTCACCCAACCAGAACCTGGACTCCAGGACTCCAGATCGGTACTCTTCGCATCTTGCCCCACTGAATCTGTCCTGGTGCAGCTCAGATGGCTACAGCAGCACTGACTCTGGGCTACTTGGTCAGAGTCCAAGCAGGCAGCCTGAGGTGTACAGCAAAGGGGAGGAGAGACCACAAGTCCAGAATTTCCCAAAGCAGGTTTGCCTCTACCATGGGCTATGGGTAAGTATTTGAATCCAAGCTCAGCATGCATGGTCAAGTTCTGATATGTGTTAAAGTCCTCGAAGGCATGGGGACAGGGAAAGTGAGTACAGAGGAAGAGCAGGAGCTCAGATTTCATATCCTGTTGTCTCCTTAACTAGCAGTTCCTTGGACAAGTCACCAACTTAGCATTTCGATTACACTGTGGTATTAGAAGAGGTACCTGCATTGTGGAGTGTTCAGTGACTGAGCTCTGAATTTCTAGGACAGCCATTGGGGCCTAAAGCACAAATGATTCTTCCACCATGGGTCTTTGACTCAGATATAAACTCTGTCTGGGGACAGGAATCTGGCCTTTTTAATGTCTAAGCAGCAGTGAGCACCCAGTATGTGCAAGGATAAGAGAGGAGATGATTTGGAGTTGATGATGGAAGAGCCAGGTGTGAGGCTGGGCAACACAGATGTGCCCTACAGTACCCCGGAGAGACTGTGGGCTTAACTTGCCACGCACATTTGCAGGATGGAGCAGGGGCAATCCGTAGAGCAAGTGTTGAGTATAATGGGTCATGCTGCATACCTGGGCAGCACAAAGGCTGAGCTGCACAGATGTTTTGGGTACCATGTGTGGAGACATGTTCCACAGATGTTCACTGTTGGCTGTAGTGCACAGCCAAGTCAGGAAGCACTTGGATTAGAAAGAACAATGTGTTATTTTGTTTCAAAAATTATTAGACTATGACAAATGTTTACCTTGTACACCATTTGGTGCCTGGCAATTGTCAAGTTATTTGTTGAGTCCTGATACTTTGACAACTCTGTAACAATTTTTCTTGGACTTTAGAATCTTTACTGTGTGTCTTCTTTCCTAGTATTTGGGGATATTGACTCTAAGATTCTAAGAATTTTCTCAGGACTGCCTGTAATATTTACAGGGCAAGTTCTAAGGGCAAGTTCTGCAAATGGTGGCCTACACACTTATAGATCTAAGTATTTAAAAATTTCAAAGAGAAGCTACCAAAACCTGTTAAATAAAAATATGTTCTCCCCGCTTAACAAGTACATTTTCACAACAACTTGAAAAGCTAAGTTAGTCACCTTTTCATTAGTATGAAAAACACACCTGAGAGAATTAAATTAAGAGAGGAAGGATTCATTTTGGTTCACATCGTCAGTAGTTTTGGTCTATGATTGGTTGACTCCAATGCTCTCAGGCCTAGGAGAAGGCAGAACATTAAGGCCTGGAGACCATGGTGGAGCAAAGTTGTTCACCTTGTGGTGATCACGAGGTGATGACAAAAGTTGTTCACCTTGTGGTGATCACGAGATGATGACAAAAATAGGAAGAGGCTAGGGTGCTGGTATCTTCTCAAACGCATGCTCCCAATGACCTAACTTGTGTCGAGTAAGTCCTACCCTGTGGAGGTTTCACTACCTCTTGAAAGCACTACAGGCTGCTGACGAGGACCTCACATCCAGCCTTTGGGACACATTCAAGATTTGGCCTATTGTATCAGGTTTGATTTGGAATCATCAGAGACTCCTTGGATTTTGTGACTAGAATATGGTGGAACCATGACAGCCATCCTCAGACCTTTTGCCTGTGCCCATCCCTTTTCTTTAAATGCCTGAGTCCATTTTCAACAATGAAAAGGCTTAATTTTCACATATGGACACTCTACTTTCTGTCTGGCTCCATCCACAATTCCACACACAGCCTCTCTCAGGCCTCAGGATGCACATACTAGCGACTGATCCATTCTTGGGAGGACGGATTTGAGAAAGAGGTGAGTGTTGGCACTAAATGAAGCATGGGACCATTTGGACAAGGATTTTGAGGGCTCTAGATACATGGTGTGAATCTAGAAGGGGAAGGAGGGTGGGTTTGGCCACATGACCATCCCACTGTGGACCTCTCTGAAGCATGGGTCCTAGTGTAGGAGGTCCTTTTGTTTGTTTCTGTAGGTGGCACTACCATTTTTTAACCCATGTATGATGAAGACCAAAATTTTTTGAATTTTTATGTGAAATCTATATGGTACCTAGAATAATTCAAGGAACAAATATTTAAAGAGAACACATTTCATTATGCTTCGTTTTTATGGGTGTTCAAAACTAGGCATTGAAAATTAATGGCCCCAAAAAGATGCCAAAGATGCTTCTGTGTGTACCATGAAATTTGGGCTGAGCTTAAGACAAAGACAGGCATTTTAGGCAATATTTCCTTTCCTCGTCTGTGCTCTGATTTAGAAAGTATGGTCCTTGCTCTGGTCTCCTCATGAATGATGACCATTCTACTCAATTTGCAGGATCAGTGATTTTTAAAGATGGCAGTGACCCTTTAGAAGGTGCCTAATATGTACATGGGATTATGACAGATAACCCATGGTTTTAATTCATTGCCTGTGAGATAAGTGCTATGATTTCTGCTAGAAGAAGAAGAAGAAGAAATAGGCTCATAGCAGTATAGTTTAACTTACTTCTTGGGCTACCAAACATATACATAGCAGAGAATGCCTGACACCAAAGCCTGGAGCCTTTCCTGATGCCTCCCACAGAGAAAGAAAAGCAATAGATTGCACTTGCATCTCCCACCAAAAAAACCAGACACTTCCCCTTATGCAAACTCTCCACTGATTCCAGGGAAGGGTATGCTAGTCTTAGGAGAAGACTGTGTGTGTGTTTCATAGACCCAGCAGAAGAGGTACAAAGCTGAATTCCCCCATTAAAAGTGCATGTTGTACGTGTATGCCAGTGTATTTTTATTGCAAACTGAGAAACATAATGAGGGACCCTATGTTCTCCTCCAGTGCCCTAGGCTGCAGGTACAGACCTGATCCAATCAGACCCTCCAGCTACCAGGGATGTAGTTAGAGGAGAGTGTTAGCTGTTTCATAGTTCATTCACCTCAGTTTTGTAGCTCTCTGGATATACCCTGGGCAATGAATGAACAAGGTAATCATAGGCAAGATACTTTTCTCAGGGTAGAGTTCAGCAAGGGGACATACAATGGCTTAGCTATTTCTACCAAACATGGAAATCTTCTATTGGGTAAGAGCAAGCTATGTGAGGGAGCATCATGGTCAAGAGCCTCTGTTTCATTGGCTTTGCAGTCTGATGGCATCCACTGCCTAATCCACCTTATACCATGTTCCTTTCTCAGGAGTAACTCTTTAGTCAATTCTTCACACTCTCAACTCTGTCTCAGTGCCTGCTTTTGGGAAAACCCAAGCTCCCCCAGACTCTTGTACTTCACAGGCAACCAGAATAAATGATTTGAAATGCCAGACCAAAAGAATATAATGCCACAAAGACAGGATATGTTTTCTTTTTTTTGTGCCTAGAATGGTATCTGGCACGTAGTGTTAGGTATGGAGCCCAGTGAAGAACTGTTACATGAACAAATGAAATTCGGACAAACCTCTGCATTTGCTCACAATCAGAATCAGCTGGCTTTAAAGTAGTACTGCCAGAATTTTTCCTTATTACTTCCTCCTTTTGCTACACTGACATTCAGTCACCTTCCTTTTTCCTTCCTTTTTTTCCCCTCGATACCTGAGAATTCATAGCAGGCCCAGTGTTCCATATTCAGAAACCCCTTGTAGAGTTCCATCCAAGTCACCCATCTCTTCCTCAGCTTCTCTGCCTTTGCTGCCTTCTCAGCAAGCCAAGGGCCATCTGAAGCAAGGATTTCCAAGCATCGGGAGTGAATACTGATCTTCGTAGGCCCTTACTTCCATCCTTCTCCCAAGTAGGGGATGTTACAGAGAGCGTTGTAAGGACTACTGGTCTAACAAGGTGCTTTCAGAATTTTTTTTTTTAATATCAACTAAGTGCCAGTCATCCTATGAGGTGCTCTGCCTGCATTTTCTTTGTTTTAAAGTTTTGTTAAAAATGCATAATATGAAATTTATGACTTTTGCCATCTTTAAGTATACAATTCAGTGGTTTTAAGTACATTAACAATTTTGTGATAATCTCATTTTAAATAGAAACTCTGCACATGTTAAATAATAACTGCCCACTACCCTCTCCTCCAATCGCTGATAACCACTCCTTTACCTTCTGCCTTTATATATTTGACTATTCTAGGGACCCCATATAAGGGGAAGAGTACCATATTTGTCCTTTTGTGTTTAACTTATTTCAATTAACATAATGTCTTTGAAGTTCATCCACAGTTCAACATGTTTCATAATTTCCTTCTCTTTAAAGATTAATATTCCATTTTATGTACATGCCATACTTTATTTATCCATACATTGTTGAGTGTTTTGGGTTGTTTTTACCCTTTGGAAATTGTGAACAAAGCTACTATGAGCACTGGTGTATAAATACAGTCATGAAGTACTTGACAATGGTTCTGAGAAATGCACAGTTAGGCAATTTTGTTAGTGTGCAGCATCATAAAACTTGCTTACGCAGACCTAGATGGCAAAGGTTTGTCACTCAATGTGGCTTCTGAATGGTCAAGAGACCAATAAACACAAGATATATGAGGCTGCTGCCAGCATAACAGCATAGAGTTCTACAGTCAATTAAAAAAATAGGCATAAGGAGTATACTCTAAAGTAGTGATAAAGTATCATTATTATATAAAATAGAATCTTTTATTGCCATTATGAAGCATTATGTACTGTACATAACTGTATGTGCTGTATTTTACAACAACAGACAGCAGAGTTGGTGCGTTTACACCAGCACCACCACAAAAACGTAAGTAATGCGCTGTGCTATGATCCTATAATGGCTAGGATGTCGGAAGGTGATACAAGCTTTTCAGCTCCATTAAGTCTTATGGGGCCACCCTTGGATACAGGGTTTGTTGTTGATCATCCATCCTGATGTGGTTCATGAATGTAACTGAGGCCCTGTTTTCAATTCTCCGGAATTAAGAGTGGAACTGCTGAGTCATATGGTAATGATATGTTTAACTTTTCAAGGAACCACTAAACTGTTTCCATGGTACTAAGAAGGTGGTTTCTCGGAAAAAGGTTCCCCTGACTCACTCACTCTTGGAGTCAGAATGCACGTTAGCACAAGGAAGACTCAGAGAGGTCCTGAGACAAAGACATGGTACCACTTTGACCCCTCATTCCTTAAACTAATTTGATGGTGACCCCTTTGTGCGGAATGACTAGGAAAATATCTTTCCCTGCTGGGCTGGAAACAGTGCTCTGGATCTAGCAGGTCTGCATGGGAAGCGCTTTGATTCCAGCCTGGTGGGTTATGAGGAATCATTCAGAGTGCAGAGATGGGCCCACCTCCATCCCTCCATGTTCTTGAGTGACTTTCCTTTTCTTGATGGCTTTGCACATACTCTGTTCTCTGTCCTGTGTACCCTTCTCCAGCTTTTTTGCTTTTGTAAGTTCTATTTATCTTTAGGACTATCTCTGATACCTGCTTCTCTTCTCTCAGGCAACAGGACTCTACCATCCTGTTTGCTCAGGCAGAAATTGGGAGCTCTTCTTCACTGAGTAGTTGTGTTTTGTTTTGACAGCTAGTTGCCTGTTAAACAGTTTGCCTTTACTATATATCAAAGGTGGTCACCTTTAGCTTGCTTAAACGACTTGGAGAACTTACTCAAAATGCAGATGCCTCCGACTCACTAAAGATTCTAACTTAGTAGCTCTATGTTGTACATTTAGTAGTTCTAGAAATTGCCTTAAAAAGCCCCCAGGCAGTATTTCAGGCAGATTCTTGGAATTCTCTTTAGCTCTGTGAAGATGACCCAACTCAACTGTGTTTATTTTATACACAATAGACACATAATAAACCCTGGATGAGTGAATAAATGCACTAATGAATGAATGAATGAATGAGCTCAGGTTTCCTCCTCTATAAACGATGAACTTGGACTGGATGTTCTCTCAGCTTTTTCCTGGTGAAACTTTTTTAAAATTTGAATTATTTTACCCCAAATACTAGGCTCTCTGCAACTTTAATATTAGAACTGCACATAATACACAAACTCAAGCATAGGAAGCCCCCACAAAGACTTGCCAAAAAGGATTTCATTCAAGTTAATATTTGGCAAATGACTCGGGACTCATGAAAAACTGTTTTTGAAACTACCAACCACGTCACAGGGTAGAAACACGGAGGTGTTCACCTGTGCCCCATGTCTTCTCTCCTGAAAGTGTGAGGAGTCAACAGGCATCCTTATCAGGGCTGAGTCTGTAAGTTTGGGGACCAGGGAGCTAGTCATTATGGAAGCCAGGAGGCAGGGGCCTTGAGGTGTCCAGGAGGGCAGCAGACAGAACTGTCAGGGCCTCACTCTGCTAAAACCACTCCTCAGGTCTTCACTCACGCTGTGCACATGCACCAATGCTGAGCAGTAACCCCAGCCCTTCATGGCATTTTTTACTCTTTCCCTGCAGGTCATGAGAGGCAGTTTCAGCTTCTCATAAGAGCTGTGGCCCGAGAGAAATTAAGTCTCCTATTGCTTATAACCCCTCCGCATTTCAGAGGAAAAAGGTTGATGGCGGCTGCCAAGATTCAGCAAATATTTAGTTAGCTTGGAAAGAATAGATGCTCATTTTCCAATTCTCACAGATCTGTCTATGCCCAGTTCCTTTTATTAAAAACATTAAATCCAGAGATAAAGTCGAATGGCACTCCAAGCTGTAAGCATTCATCTGTATCCCGGGGAGCAGAACTCAGGATCTGAACAAAGAGAAGTTAAATCAATAGAACTCATGAATGTCCTCTAGGAAAGGGCCCAGTGTGGCAGAGGAACAAGTACAGGGGCTCCTATCTGCAGTTTTCTTTGAATGGATATTTATGGGAAGGGTTAGGGAATGTTCTCTCAGTTGACATGTCAGCAAAGTGTGGTCGACAGGCTAAATTCAGCCTGAATATTTTGGTTTTGTATGGACTGTGAATTATGAGTATTTTTCTACCTTGCTAAATAGGGAAATTTTTTTAAAGACTATTTTATGTCACCTGAATGTGAAATAAAATTCAGATTTGCATCTATGAATAAAGTTTTATTGGAGCACAGCCACACCCATTTGTTTGCATCTTGTCTATGGCTGCTTTTGAGCTATGCAGGTGGCACAGTTGAGTAGCTGAGACAGAGACCAGATAGACTTCAAAGTCTAAAATATGCACCATCTGGCTTTTTGTAGGAGTTTGTGTACCTCAGACTAGAAGCTGAAAGATTTGGCTCTGTTATTTGAACTCATCATTATAAAATATATGTACACAGTTAAATAATTATAAAGCAAACACCTGTATAACCTAACACTTGGATCAAGAAATAAAACATTATTCTCAGCAGCCCAGGACACCCCCATGTATCCTTCCTCCCCCACCACAATCAGGACTTTGAGAGAGTATTTTTCTGTTGTTGTTTAGCTTTCTATCACTTATCCCATGGTTGGATTTTGCTTGGAGTTATACGTTAATAGGATAATACTGCATTTTCACTTTTGTGTGTTTCTCAGTCTAGTTTGTGAGTCTCAGTTCTGAGTTACAGTGTGTGGTTGTGGCTCCGTCATGGCCTTTCTGCATCTCATTCATGTTACCTAGGCAAGGCTCATTGACCTGTTTTACTGCTGGTGGACATCTGGGTCATTTCCAGCTTGGAGCAATTGGTGAATGATAGTGCTATGATGATCATTTTATATCTGAACCATCATTGACTTCACAGTTTCTCAAGAGGGATGGATTTTTGGGATATAGGAAATGTGTACCTTCAACTCTCCTGCTCAGTGCCAAACTGCTCTTCAAAGAGGTTGGACCAAATCACATGCCTGCCAGTGGCCCCCTCTAGGAAGCTGAGGAGCTCTGAAATTTCATCAGTCAGTGCTGTTTCCACCTCTGTATCGGGAACCAAATGGTGTCTATCTGCTCTGTGAACCTGAGGCCTGACAAATACACAGGGGCCATGGTCTCTTCTACTTTGTGCCTTCCCATCAAGTCATTCTCATATCTTAAAAACAGGGAAAAATGAACTTTCTAATATGCTTCTGGAGATAGGGTAAGAAGCTAGTCAGCTGTAGGAGCCCCCTCCACAGATAGGTGCAGAGGAAGGTAGCTCAGCACAGCAAGGACATCAGGTGGGGACACCAGGAAAGAGGTAACCGTCCTTTTCCCTTCCCCCCTGGAATGAGAGGACTAGAAAGGTCAGGGAATCAGCCCCTGGGAAGCTGAGGCTTGTGTCTTTCTCGGCAGGGTTTTAGGAAAACGGGTGCTGGAAAAGCTCCCTCCTATAACTGCCAGCAGGCAGACACCCTAGCCCCAGCACCCGGGGCACCAAGCACCAGAGGGATTTCTGAAGCATGATGTAGCACAATATTGAAAAGGCACAAATAAACCCCAAACCCTAGCACACATTTATTCAGTTTGTGAAGCGGATTAATAGAATAACCAATAAAACATGTATAAAAGCTTTAATTAAATCTGATGAAATAAAGCTTCATGTTTTATTTATGGACACTCCCAACATGTAAAGGATTCAGGGAGACATTCATTTTTACTGCCATTCCGTCCTCATATCTATAATTAAATCCAGGCTGCAGCTTTGGCCCAAAGCAATGAGGCATTTTAAAGCTGGCCTTGGACCCATCCCCCATCTGCTTTTAATTATAATTACCATCCCGAACACATAGGAGGCTGACGGCAAAACAAAACAAAATAATCAAACAAACAAACAAACAATGGTGGTTGCCATTGTGTCTTAAAGTGACATGCCATGCCGAAGGAGGATTTCAGGCAAGAGGGCGTATCCTGTAGTTCCAGTTTTATTCTGTACCAAGTGCACAATCCCTTCATTTTACTTTGACATAAAAAAAAAACTTCATGAAACAAGACAAAATAACTTATGATTATATGAAACATAACTGTGACAAATCACAAAACTATACATATTAATAGAAAAAAGTGTACCTAATTCTTTAAAAGATTTATGACAATAAGCACCAGATGTGCCTCTAGAGTAAAATGGGCCCCATATCCAGTATGATATATGCAGTTCATTTCTCTACGTGAGTGTATATAAGTATGTACAAAAGCCTGTGTGATTTATGGAAAACAGATTTCCACCCCCCCAAATGCTTTATGTCAGCAACATTACACAGGATGCTTTGCTGTCTGTACAAAATAAATCTCTTCTTTTTTACACTCACCATTTCTCCAATGAATTTGGTTTTTCTTTCTTTTTTCTTTACCAATGGCAAAAAGAAAACAAAAAAAAGTAACTGCAGAAATTCCACATCACCAACAAAAAGTGCCATTAAGAAATGCTGCTATAAAATGACATGGTAAAACAGTCAAATAAAACACCAAACAAACTGAACAGTTACGGTCACAATTCCCAATACTTCAAGGCAACTGGAAAGTCAAGGTTCTCTGATGGGGGAGTTCAACAGTTGTCCCCATTCAAAACTAGTATTAGTCTACTAGTGTGCTTGACAGCTAGTAATTTTAAAACAAATGAATAAAACCAACGCACTATTATCAGTGGAAACTATGCTGTGATCTTCTAACGACCTCTTTTTCCATTTTAGGATCACCTAGATAATTTGCAGGAAAGGAGGGTAGAGGAAGACACCTCATAGGACCAGTAAATATTTAAATAATATTTAAATGCTGATCAGAGGCTAAATTACAACTGACATTTTCATGTAGTCCCTTTAGGGAATTAAAGACAATGTAGCAAATTAAATGCCCCCTAGGCATCCTGGTTTATTTTTTAATGTAATAGGATAATTGGCTTTGAGCTGTGTGTTTTCACAAGCTCCTGGAATTTTTGCTTTTATTTGTTTGTTTCTTTTTAAAGGGGAATGGCAATCTTTGTTTAGATGTTTATGGAAATGGCTACTTATCAAGACTAAAAAGGTCAGGAAATGAAGGGGAATGAATGATCTTTCGAAGTTTCACGTTTACTGCTATGAATTAGTAAGATATGTAGATCTTCTCCAATGCAAAAGTAAGCAAGGGACACATTTTAATGTCAGGAGAAATTCTGGAACCTAAGCATAGCTTTTGGAGTTTGAAGGAGTGTAATTGTATTTTGTCCTGAGGTCCTAATCACAAACCTGCGGCCATCAGGCCACACTGAGGCACCTGTGAGGGGCTCCCTCTGACCATGAGAATGTCCCTCAGGGCTGGGCCTTGAAATCCTGTTGAGGAAAGAGGTACTGCAGGTGCTGCTGCCGCTTGACTCCTCCTTGGATCTCTCCAGGCCAGGTGAGGCAAGGAAGGAGCAATGTCACTGTGAGACCAGAGCCTGGCTCACAAGCATCTCCTCTTAACCAAAGCGGGAGATGACATCCTTGCTTTCTGCGGTTCAGTTTCTTGCTTTGTTCTCCTTCCTCCTTTTCACTTTATCTATAAAGCCACGGGCAGGGGTGACAATATCAACTGCCATAGCAACCATGCCTTTTCATGCTTTTTTCCTCATCAAACCAATGAAATGTATTTTGAGTTGCATGTAACAGCGTCAGTAGTTAAGAACGGATAGTCTCTCGAAAGACACCAATCTTCCTTTCTTTCTAGCACGTGACACAGGACATGTAATGCATGCTACTGACTAAGCCAGTGTTAGCACGTGTCTTTGCTTAGGCCAAGTAACACAGCTCAGAATGTCTGCAAGAATGGTGGTATTTTACATGCAATCTCAGAGCTCACTTGTCAAAGAAGCCTGGTGTGCATCCTTCTGTAAAGCGGAGCACATTTGTGTCATGTGGTTAATTCAAATCTTTTGCAGACTTGGAAAGCTGCATTATAGCTTTCCCTAGAACAGAGCCTACTAGCAAGACAAGCTAGATCAACCGAGTGTGCTATAAAAACGAAATCCACACTTAGCTCCTCATTCCCCTCATTCTACCACACACTGAATGAACATGGGAATTAGGTGGAACAGTTCTGATTTTGGAGCCAGACTAGAAGGACCCATCTGTCATGAAACAAACTGTCACACGACCCCAAGTCTGACACCAAGCTGTTTAATTGTCTTGCTGAAGATTGTAATTATCTCAGTTTGATAAATACAATTGTTCAGAAAATATCTTTAAAAGAGAGAAAAGAAACTATGAAATGTGAGTGTATCAGAATGCTGGAACTGACTGTTTGGGGCTTGGCCAATTTTTATTCCTTTTTTGCCCTAGGTCACAAGACCTTTTTACTTGTCAATAGAACTGACTTTTTAAAAGGCTTGATATAAAAAGGCCAAGTGCTCTGTGAAAAATTCCAGGTCTTCCAACCAGTTTCAGAAAAAATAGTGGCATTCTTCAGCCCACCTTCTGTGAACCATTCCCTATACTTTCCCAAGAGTTGATATCAGGATGTGATAGGACATGGTTAGCATGTCTGAAATGCGGTCAAGAAGATGTTGAGAGGAAGTGAAAACAGAGGGGAGAATATCAGGCAAAGACAGACAGATGAGTGGATACCCTGAGGGGGCTGCGCAGACGCTGTGCAAAGTAACTGGATGCAGGGCATCCTGGGGTTGGTTTTCTGTGGGAACCCACACATATGATCTGCCACTTGCTCCTGTTCCCGTATCTCCCAGAACTTCTTAGATGGAGTGCCAGAGTGAAAGCAGTGGGCCAACAATTCAAATGGCCTTTTCCTATGAACGAAGTTTTCAAAGCAGAGTCACTGAGCAGTCAATCCACGAGGGTTCCTGCTGCAGCCTTGGGTATAGGGAGGAGTGTGTGTATGTGTGTGTGTGTGCGCACATGCATGCACATGTGACTGCTCACCCTGTTACCTTCAGATAGCTGTGCAAATGGCAGAACTAACATTCCAGAGGTCGGGCCAAGCACAGCCACAGGTACGGCGAGATGTATATAGCTAGGGTGACCAAAATGATCATGGTTTCTGCCCAAAGAACAAAACCTTAAGTGTTATTTTCTTTTCCTTTTAAAGCACATGTAAGTAACAAGTCTCTAAAATTAAAAAATAAAGTAGGTTGATAAAACAGAAAACCTTTAGTCAGTGGGGAAACACTGACTATAATTGGTTAGCACGATGTCATCTAAGAGAGGAGGGAAAACCCAGAAACTTTCTGAGAGTTGAGACCACACTATGCTTTGGACATGGATTTCCCTCATTATGCTTGGCTTTGCATCATCTGCAGTTGGGAGAGGCAGCTCATTGCGCCTCTGGTAACTGGGTTCTTCCCTCTTTGGAGTTTTCAGCAAGGGTCATCCCCAAACCACATTTTAACATCCATATCCTTTCGTCGGTGTCCTTTGAGGGTTGACAGCCAGGAAGTAACAAGTATCCAGTAAAGTGAGACTCTATCTTCCCTTTGAAAAGACAGTCCTGCTGGTCACCTGTCCAGCAAATCCAGCGAGAAAAAGGAGCAAGTGCAAATATTCCTGCAAAGCCAGCTCTGATCATCCAGTCCTGCTTTCCAAAAACACAGTGACCTTGCAGGCGTCACTAATTTGGTTAACACCCTTCTTTACACAGCCCGTGATGTTTGAAACCAAATGCAGCAAGCAACTAAAAGATTCTGGGTGTTTGGCAGAGGTCAGTGGAGCTTTTAGCCTTCAGTATAGACAGAAGAAAGCTGGCTAGGACAGCGGTCCACAGCGCTGATCTGTAAGAATGTGGCGTCGTCAGGCCCACTGCGAATAGACTCCCCAAAGAGGTTTGAGGAAGCCGAAGGCAAATCATATACTGAAAGAGAAAGAACACAGCAAGTAAGAAAGTAGCCGGACATCTCCTGGGTGCACAGTGCAGTAGTACAGTTCACCAAGTGTCTGTCCTCTGGCAGGTCTCTGTGCTTACAGAACCGGGGGCGGGGGGGGCTGATTTGTAAGTAGCTGCCAAAGCATGACTCAGCACAAGTACAGAGATTCAAGCTTAGGAGAAGTAAAAGAAAAGTGTTTTAGAGCGGGATGGAAATGGTCTCACAAAGCAGGTGACAGTAATCAGAAAAAGAGAACAGGATTAAAAAAGAGATGCAGTACAAATGAAAGAATAATCCAGAAGTTTCAAGCACTACAAAGACGGAGGAGATGCATGTAGGGATCAAGGATGCTGGCAAAGTTCAAGAGCAAAGCACAGAGGAAAGATATACGGGGGCAGGTCTGGGAAGTTTGATCCGTCCTAAGTCAAGGGGGTTTAGATGCCACGTTGGAGAGAAAAGTTTATTCTCTACACAACTGGAAATTGTTGAAACTATTTGAGGAAGAATGTGAGCTATTTTATCTCCTAGTTTTGGAAGGCAATGCTCAGGGTAGTATGGAGGGCAGAACAGTAAAGATGAGCAGGAGACTCAGGCAGGCTGCTGGAAGGTTACTGCCACCATCGAAGGGACAGATGCTGGCAGCTGGAGCAAGGTGGAGGAAGTAGGAGTGGAGAAGGGCTGGGGAGAAAGGAACACATGGGACATGTTTGGGAAGATCAACAGATTTGCTATAGTTACATGCTGGGTCAAGGGTGGTCCAGGCCAGTCACAGGAAACCCACCTTGTCTCTCTGGCCAGTTGGCCTGAGTTTGTAAGTCTCGGACCCCCCACATACCTGTAATGCCTGAGTGAGTCGAGAAGGCTCTGTGGAAAACATCAAAACCAGCCTGGCCCATGGAAGTGGGGACTAGGCAGTCCTCGAAGGAAGGCACCACATTGCAGGAGCTACCAGGTGGCACAGTTCTCTGGGATTCGGGGTAATGTGGGGGGCAGAACGTCTGCAGCTGTCCATAAAATCCTGAAATGAAAACATGACATTAACCCGCTTCAAGGTGCAAGATTATTCCAACCAAGTTTGAATCTCACTCGGCCTCGATTCTTCTGATAAAATGCCTTTATCCTTTAAGATCGCCTGTACAATCTTTCAAACAAGCACCTGAAATGCACTAGTTGGGCTGAAGCTCTTTGACGTTAGAGAGACTTCAGGATTTGTTGGCTTGTGACATTTTTAGTTTACTCTCTAGAACCCAAAACAAAAGGCCTTTAACCTTTGCCAGACTCTCCAAAAAGTCCTAGACATTCAAGGCTTGACCTTCAGGGAACCTTTCTACTGCAGGCACTGCATTAGGTTTTGAATGCATCTCCTTTAATTCCTTTGCCCAATATTCTTTTCTGTTTTCACATTATGGGAGGGAAGAAAAACTCACAGTGCTCTTAGTAAGGGCTGCCGAAATCCTAAAACACTATAGCTCTATCTAACTATTCATCTGTCTTTACAACAGATGCATTCAGACACGTATCTTCCTTATTATCTTAAAAGGGTACAGTGTCCGATAGTTGGACGTACTATATTATTAATCTTTGCAGTAAATGGAAAAACTGTAAGTGAATAATGAAAAATGGTAAAATATTTCTTAGTACTTGAAAAGAACCATCAAGTTTATGATAATCTGATTTCATCTAACCCCTTCAATTTTTTCTCACTCAGTGCAGTTTTCCTTGGTGCTCCTTTTCTATGATCCTCCAAAATTTCCTTGATTCTTTACCTTTTCCTTCTTTCTTCACGCTTCAGACCTTTACATCAATAGATTATTTTCCTGGAATATAATGTGATTTTAAAAACATACTAATGAACCTTTAATTCTGCACTTTGGTGGAGAGAAAGCTCTGGTGCTTTCTGATGCTACATTCATTGTGTTTGCTTCTTCAGCTGTGGAATGTGAAGGTCGCTGTCCATTTCACAGGGCTACAGTGAGGAACAAGTGAGTCACTGGACAAGGAAGTTCTGCTATAATGCTTGAAAGTGCTTTAGAAAAGTCAGTTATTATCACTATAATATCACTATAATATCACTATTATGTTTTTGCTGGAAAAAACAAGGAGATTATAGAGGACATGCTCCAGGATTCTTTCCACAAACATTAAATTATGGAAAACACAGAACGAATTATTTGGACTTTCTGTCTCTGGTCTTGTATGCCTTTCTCCTCTAGAACTGCTTCTTCTTCAGACTGGAAGCTTTTATGCCTGATTAAAGAAAAGTGACCCACCCTATTAATAGGGAAGGTGCTGCTTGGGTTGATGAGTTTGCTCTCTCCCTCTGTCTGTATGTCTCTCTTTCTTTTTCTGTCTCTGTCTTTGTGTCTGTCTGTCTGTCTGTCTGTCTGTCTGTCTCTCTCTCTCTTTCCTCTCAAACTGCGGATTTAACTCAGGGTGTTTCTGCTAAACTAAATCCTGAGCCATGCCTTTTTGAAACAGGGTCTAATGAAGTCACTAAGTCGTGCAGGCTGAGCTCAAACTCCTGCTTCAGTCTCTCAGAGTGATGGGATTAATTTTAATCGAAAAAAGGATGTGCTGATACAACCAGCCTACTGCTTTTACAACTCTTCTCATTTCCCATTGGACTCTCAAGGTAGCGTGTGCGATGCTCGCATCTGCCCTGGCTGGGAGGGCTATTCCACAGATGCTATGTACATGACCAAAGCAAGTGTGCTTAACTGCTTCCAGAGACTCAGAGTGGCCCTTTAGGAATTCATGACACCAAAGAGATCATATGCAGATTCATGTACAGGCCACACTCACAGAAAACAAAATAAAATATCCTTTATAAGTATACAGTAGTATACTTAACACAGAATCAACAGGAAAAAAAATCCCACACAAGGTTTGGTGAAAGATAAAAGTCTTGTTAGCAGTATGCACTAAGAAAATATATAGGAGAATAGAAAACTTTTAGCTATTCTGTTTTTGATTCCCCCAAAACTTTTGAATGATCTCAATAGGCAGACAGGCAAAGGATCCAAACATACCACTCAAAAATACTTCATAATTGATTAGCCAATATGAATGAACTGTCAACTCTCAAGCTAGCAAAAAATTTCTTAGTGCTAACAGTGAGGCTGCTGAGGAAGGTACTTCTTCATAGTGTTGTAGACATGGTGAAAAGAATCTTCTTCTTTTCAATTCTTTGGGAAATCATTTAAGAACTTGTATCTAGAAGTATACTTCAAGAAATTCATATTCATGGGTTTGGAATTTTACTTCTGAGAAAGTATCTTAAAAGTATATTCTAAAGAACACAAGAAATTCTGCATAATGGTAGTCATGACACTGCTAATAACTGTAACATGAAACTGGAGGCCTCAAATGGCCAACCTATAAGAAAATGGTTAAAGAAGAGCAGTGCCCACACATACCACGAACATTACATAGGCCATTACAACATTTATAAGACTATTTAACAACATGGAAAATCATTATAAGTTTCAGGGGTTTTTTTGTTTTTTGTTTTGTTTTTTTAAAGCAAGATACAAAATTGGATGTAAGATTTAAAAAAGTATCGTAGAATATATTTGGGTTTCTGCTAGTGCATATTTGCAGTACTTGATTACATTCTTGAGGGGAACTGGTACATGTACATAATAAACCTCAATTAGTAACCTGGTGGGGGCACTTATTTCAACAAAATTTAAAAGCATCTAAGTATTAAGGACTTTTGGTCCATGAAGGGGCGCTACAGACCCAGTTAACAGAAAGACAACAGACTGGGTAGGTATATTTGCTAGTTAAAATATCGACAACTAAAATATCAGAGAAGGCTTGCTAATCAATAAGAAAAGCATAGCCTTTCCAGTTGGGAAAAGGACAAGGAATAGGGACAGACAGTTTATAATGGAGGAAACTTAAAAAGTTACAGGTTTTTCAAGAGATAGATACTTAAATCCATTATCAGTCAGAGAAATATAACCTGAAACAAAAATGAGATGTCACTGTTGGAGAAGTGAAAAGAGCAGGCCAGGAATACAGGTACAGATGAGGCCGTGGGCACAGGGAGCACCACATGGCTGGGGGCAGCATGGGCGGGGGCAGTGCTGGGTCAAGTTAAGTCTATGCAGACACCATGAGGCAAGATCCTAGGTCCTGGTGCACAGCTCAGAGAAAGGCTTACACGGGTTGAAAGAGACAGGCGCAAGAATGCTCACTGTGTTTCTGGAGAGGTGAACTGGAGGCAAGTCGAGTCCCTCCCTGGTGGAGTGGGCAGGTGAGATGCGTGAGGTGAACAACTCATCCTGGTTTTTTGCCCAGACTTCCTGAGTTTTAGACCTTAAAGTCTGTATCCCAGGAACCTTTGAAGTCCTAGGCCACTCTACTGTATGTTGGAGTTGTACCATGGAGTACTGTGCAAGATTGATGGAACCTACTACGCAGTGAGAAAAGGAGGAAAGAAAATTAAATATCTCAAAGAAAAAAAATTGAATATAATGGCTGGAATCACTTATGTGAAACCTATGTATAGGATAAAATGCAAAAAATCTTTGAGTGTTTTTTTTGCCTTTATATTCTTCTGGATTTTATTAGTAGTGAATGGAGAGTAGTCTGGAGTCAGACTTCGTAGGTTCCAATCCCAAGTAAGTACCAACTGTGTAATTTTGGTTAATTATTGAATTCCTTGGAGTCTCAGTTTACTAATTTATAAAATGGGCCTAACAGTGAGTAGTAACATCTCGCTGTGTTATTATCAAGTTTAAAAGTTAATGTTTCATATTGTAGAATTTGGTAATAATAATTATATAACTCATATTTATATAATTTAATGATATAATTTGTATGTTTACTGAATGACTAAAATTAAAATTAAAATTATTTTACATTAATTATGTAATCCTCAAAAATAAGGTAAACTTTATTTTGTAATATATTACACTCCAAGAAAAAAAACATTATAGAATATTCTTAGCCTTTTGGAGACCTGAACTGTGTAACTCTTTATTTTTTTTTTCAATTTTATTTTAAAGAGAATAAAACCAAATAAAACAAAACAGAATAAAGTCAATCAAAACACAACAATGAGAGCAATACAGGACTTCAAAACAAGATAACAGAAAATCAACAATGGCTACCATAATACCTCTTGCCCATGATTTCTATGTCCTGCACTAACTGAAATGCATTTTGATTTCTTCATTTACCCTAATTGGGACACAAATAAGTACAAATCTGAGTAGTCTGAAGGAACTCAAAATTGGAGCAATGTGGTTTGGGGGATCCCTTGGATGGATGTTGACTTTGGGTACCTGTGGTCAGGCACATGTAAACACAGTACACTCATCAGGAGGAGAACAACACGAACCATCATGGTGGGTCTATTAGAATGCAACATCTTCTCTCAGAGTGAAACAGACAATATTTGCTATGTGTAGCCTTGAACTAGTTCTGTCCACATTTGTCACCAATAAACTCCCTGGTAGTATTCCTCAGTGTAATATTATCCTTCCAAGAAGAGGAGACATTTTTCACTCAACTCCCACACCTCCCCAAATAGGAACATTGATCATTCTGGGACAATGATAGAGACATTCACTGGCCTTTTGTGAAAACCAATTCATTCTCCTTTTCCTACCTTCTTGCTTGTTTCTGAGACAGACCAGAAATGTCATATGATTCCAGTCTCTGTTTGGGCAGTGTGATTTGTATGTCTGAAAGGTTTGGGATGTGGAATAATCAATAATATGCTAAATAACAAACTCAGCATTCTGGGCTCCTTCTCTCAGTGTGCGTCTCACCACGGAAGGCAAAGTAAAGTATAATTCCTGCCTTTGGGTAGCTTGGCTGATGCGAGAAACTGTTAAAATCAGAATAGCCCGGTGAGCATGTTTTATCACTCTAACAGCCAACCCAAGAAAAGAAAATCCTCTTTACTAAATCCCTCTCTCTATGTAACCAGTTAATAGGGATGCCAAATACACTGGTGTGGATGATTGTGGTCACTCAAAGAAGAGTTTCGACATTTTCTCATCCCAGTGCTATTTCCATAAAGCTAATGAAATTAAAAAAAAATTCCATCAGGATCTTGCCACACACACAAACCAAGAGAAAGTCTAACTCATTTTTTGATGAATGGCTCCTGTATTCCAGTGGTTGGATTTCACGTAGCAAATTTGGAAAGAACAGTACTTCTCGGACCCAAAGCAAAATGAGGCAAGATGTTAACACATTTCATGAGCATAAAATCTAAGAGTAATGGCAAGGTCAGCCAATCTGTCAGTTGGTCCTTCAGTAAATGCTATCAAGAGCTGGTTAGGGTACTACTAGAGAGACCAAAGAAATGGATAATACTTTGTCCTTGAGCATGCATGAAGTTGGAGCAAAGCCATATACATTTATTAACAGCTGAAGAATGCACATAGCCATAAGTTGGCAATAAATGTTAGTTGTCACATTAAGTTACAAAATTACCCCTTTTCCACTTTAGAATTTATTATACTTCCAAGCATGGAAGAGGGGAGGAATTTGCAAACAAACTCATTCTATGTAAGCTGCAGTTTCTGAAGATCAAGGAGAATCACTCCCCCTATTCTCAATTTTGGGAAGTCCTCTCCTCTTTCAAAAAAAACAAACAAACAACTTGCTTTCTAATTATAAAAATATTTGGAGCTAATTATAACAATTAAAAAATGTAGATTAATATAAACAAAAAGAATGCAAAATTTTCTTTTATTCCATGACTTAGAAATGGCCAGACATTATATTTATGAAATATGAAATTATATTTGATAAATATGAAATTATATTTATTTGATAAAATATATTACATATTTGTATCCTTTTTATCAAATCAAATAAATGATTATGTATTTTAGCCTGTTTTCTTTCCTAATATTATCTGCATTTCTTCACCTATCACTGCAGGTCATTCTCAAAAAGTTTTTCTCTTTAGTTCGTCATATAAGCTTATTACAGACAGCTAAATTAGGTAGAATAGGCCTCACAAGTCAGTGCAGGAGGTGAGAGCACACTGCCACCGTGGGGAAGGCACATTTGTTGAGGGCTAGACCTCCAGACAAGATAGAATGAGCATGCCCACATACTTCCCACAGGGATGAACGGCAGTGATTAATATTCCACATAGATGTCAATCACCTAGGGAGGGGAAAGGAAGAGCCATTGACCCACCCCCTCCAGGAAAAGCCCCTGTTCTGTTCCATGTACACTTGCTTTGTGACTTGCTTCCCCATTTGATCCTCATTTAATCAATATTACTAAGTGATTATATTTCTAATCTTATTGGTTCACTCTAGTTTTGTCCCACCTCACACTGTCTTGTGATTTCCAATTGAATTCATGTTACCTAAGTGATTAGACTTGTAATCGTGTCAGCTGATTATTGTTTTTCTCATCTTGACCCCACCTTGGTTTTGCTCTCTAAAACTCCCTTGAGGAGTGAAGTCCTTGGAAATCCTCTCAGGACTCCTTCTGTCTCTCTTAGACAGAAGCTTTCTTTCCCCCAATACAGTCTGCTCTTTACCTCCATTGTTCCTAGAATTCATTCTTTGATTTTATAGAACATAAACTCATACTGGACACTTAGCAGGTTGGGAGTTTCTTTCCCCTATATCAAACCCAGTGATAGCTCTGTAATGATAGGTAAGTTGGGGAGTTCACAGTCGCTGTTGCTGCTAATGGTAACAAAGCAGCCCATGAAGCTGAGTGTGGATTTCCTTCCCAACAGGAGGGGAAGGTATAAGAGAGAGTAACTGCATGACTAAACAGGAATACCAGAAAGGTAACCGCTAGCAGAGGTGTCCAGTAGAACTTTCCGTGATGATAGCAATGTTCTTCACCTGTGCTGTCCAAAACAGTAGTAGCTACACGTGGTTATCAAACACTTTAAATGTGAGTAGCGTGACTAAGAATTGATTTTTACAGTTCACTCAATTTTAACTAGTTCAAATTTAAATCTATACAAGGCCCCTGGCTACTATCTGAGACAGTTATTACCAGAGCTATCTGAATTCCTAGGTTTAGTAGAACTAGTTTCAGGAATACTGCTGATTAAATTCCTGAAAGAAAAATACATGATCCACTACAAGTTTAAATAAAGGCCTGATAAATTATTTTTAAATTCTGGACCTTCAAGACAGGAAATATATTAGACTATTACATCTATGTATTTCTTACAGATTTACCACTTTGGTCATTGTGGAAGGAACCAGAATATAAATATATCAATGAGTAAATAATGGTCACTCAACTCCGGCCACTCAAGAAGCTGTGTATTATTTTAGGTTAAACTGCCAGGGCATTTCAGTCCTCTGAAGGAACTGCTTTTTATTCTGGAAGCAGCAGTGGCGGGAAATGTGTTATCCTTATGCTACTGTAGATCGTGGGCTTAACTCACTAAGCACACTGGAAGTGACAGTGTCACAGGGAGGTCACCACTTTTGGTGCCGTGTGATAGGATAGTGAAGTGCCAATAGAGAAGGCGCTACCCAGCTCTGTCCACACGTGGATGGAGGTTAGTGCCATTGGCTCACCCTTTATGAAACTGCTGTGTGACGATGAACACTTGTTTACGTGGCAGATACCTTGGCAAGACAAAATTTTTGTTCTCCTTTTTGGAAGAACACTCACATTTTGGGTACCAGGAAAAGTACTGGGTGTACAACACTCAGAACTCAACTGAAACTGGTGCCCTTTCTGGTAGTAGAGTTAGCGTTGACCATGGAGAGGAGCACCGCCACCTCTAGAATCAAGAAAGTCACAGAACTACTTTCTCCTAGTCAGGTTTGGAAGGATCTTCTGTGAGGCTCCTCAGGAGCACAGCAGATCACAACTGCTCCCTAAGATCCCTTGATGTCTTCACATGGGAAAACTTTCCAACTCCTATGTGATTTGGACTGTATCAATTCTGGGATCCAGGCCAAGTACCTTAGTTTTTTAACTACTATGCAAATCTCAGGAGCCAACTCTTCTTTGGACTTTCTAGAAGAAACACTGACTAATGTGTATGCCTGCCATTATTTTTGTTGTGTTTTTATAAAATTGGTGTGTTAATAGTGTC
>RJWT010004426.1:0-33361 GCA_004365215.1 Cuniculus paca | reverse complement strand
GTGCATAGTCAAACAGGTCCGTGTAAGACTGTCTGTGAGGACTGGATAAACTGAGGAAAGATAAAAGATAAGCCTTAAATAAGTCTACAAGAAAAATCTGCCATACGTTTCTTACAGTGGCCAAACTTTAAAAACACATTATGTCACCAAACCAGAAAATAACACAAAAACAAAGCAAAACACTCTAATATTACTGTTTCAAAAGGCAGGGATGTATCTGAGCAAGATATCTTAGGGTGGTCATTAATTTAAGTAAACTAGGTGTACAAAAATTTCAAATACGCTATCAAAATGTATATTAAGGTCTGATTTTCACCCTACCAAAACATATTTACTAAAGTACTTCTCCTATATCCATTAAGAAAGTTCTATTCCAAGCATTTAAAATGAGACTTACTTTGACATTTGGAGAACAGAGTTAGTTGTCTATACCCTTAGTGATTACTAATATTCATGTCGACTCTGAAGATGGCAGCCATGTGCCTCAGCTGAAGATGGCGGCCATATACCTCAGATGAAGATGGCAGCTATGCACTTCAAACGCAAAACCCTGATTTCCAATAAACGGCAGAGACAGTGTGCTGGGTTTCCAGAAAATGAGAAGGTGGATGATGAAATAGAAAATTCATCTCCATGTCTCTTCAGAAGCTTCATCCTCAGAGACAATGAGAATATACCAATTCTAAGAGAAAAACATGAATTTTCTCCGTGAACCACTCAGCAAGAATGTAAGATGGTACAGTAAGGCTAACCTGGAAGTACAAAAGTGAATTTACTAAGGTGTTTCCAGGAAGAAAAAAATGCTTCTGGGTCTTCATTTTCTAGTCATTGATTCCGTATTTTATTAAACAACCAAAAAAGCACATGTATGAGAAGTACATAGTCACACTATAAGATAAAATATCTATAAACTCAAATTTTATAGCTGAGTTTACACAAGCATGAAGTTTTTGTTCTCCATTTTAAAAACAATTGCTGTTTAGGGAGACATAACAATACTGTGAGTGGGATGAACGAACTGAGGAATTGGTGAAATACTCCCAGTCGGTACTTTGTCATGAGAAATATTCCCTTGGGGGTCACAATGAGATTCTTAA
This sequence comes from Cuniculus paca, assembly GCA_004365215.1. Taxonomy (NCBI): domain Eukaryota; kingdom Metazoa; phylum Chordata; class Mammalia; order Rodentia; family Cuniculidae; genus Cuniculus; species Cuniculus paca. The sequence goes on along the minus strand of RJWT010004426.1, from coordinate 32,264 downwards.
ATCTTGGAATTGAGTGATTTATTTTTTATGTTTACATTTTAAATTGTTCTGAGGAATGTTTCTGTACACTGAAGAGAACCAATGAAAACCTAACTGAAAATATATGCACTGACTTTTTCAAAATCTTTGTAATCTTTAAATTTTCTTTGTATATTTTTTATAAAAATGTTTTTATAACATTATTATCTTATTATAAATTATATTTTCTTAGTCATGCTTTGTCTAACTTTATAGATTTAAATACCACAACAAATTTAAAGATGGAAAAACAAATCCTGATGTGATGTCAATGTGCTACCTGAATAGTATTTATACTTTGTAGTCAAAAATGTTACAGTGAAACTGTCTCTGCCTGTGATCTCACATTGTGGAGCATTCTGAGAACCTGACAACTCCTGACATTATGATATACTTCCGTTACATGGTTAACGCATACAGTCAGAGCAGAGTTCTCAACAGAGCACGAGGAAAGATTTATAAATATGGCAAAAGAACACTTTGCCTGTTCCCTTCTTTAAATAATTATGACTTTCCATGAATCTCTCTCTAAATCAACTACAGAATGACAAATATCTAGGCAAAGAAAAGGCCACAAAAATATTACTTACAATAAGCACTACTGAGGTCTTAGAAGCACAGTATTGAATTCCCTGTTGTACTTTCTGTGTATGATTCATTACGTGGGATGTGCCCTACCTCTCCACACACTATAGATTTCTCCCATTATCATTCAAAAAGGACTTTTAATACTCCCTCTTTCTGTCAAGCTCATTCTTTTCTCAATACACAGGGTCAAGAAGAAAATATTTCAGTGTATTTTTTCATTGAACAAGTTAAAGGAGATTTAATAAAAGTATTTGCCTAATTGATGACATGGTTAGGGTACTCTGGAAGAATTTTCCAGGATTTGGTGGAGGAGTGGCATTTCCAAGTATATATTTCATAAACCATGAAGGCTTAATAGTAAAATTTTGGAACACTGACTATTTTGAATTTCAATTTATTCTGAGAGAGAAAAAAGAACGAATATTTATGGGTTATTTGCACTGCCAATGCCTTTCCATATGTGATACCTGTCATTCTTTACGACAGCTCCAGGAAAGAAGAGACGGCCTCATTTTCCATATAAACACCCAGACATTCAGGCAGGTTCATGTCCAGGACTACACAGCTAAAAATAACAGAATCTGAAGCTTTGTCTGGCTCCCAACTCCAAATCTTCACCAAGACCCTATCAACTAAGTCACATGAGCATTGCATGAAAAAACAAACAAAATAATCCAACCCCTGACTTCTATGGTAACCTAAACGTACTGTGGGGAAGAAAAGAGATGACTGCTTAATTTCAACTATTTGAAGTATCTAGCAATAAAATTCTTGAGGAATATAACATTTATAAATTTGCACATTTGCAGAGTTCTAAGCTATGCATATTTATTCCCTGCACTATATCATGTGTCTGTTTCAATCCTCACAGTAATGACACAAAGTAGGTATCATTGTCTCCATTTTAATGATGAGGAAACTGAGGCTAAGAAGTTAAAGTTGATCCTGGACCATACAGCTGATAAACCACAGAATTAGTGTTGAACCTACGATTATATGATAATAAGGAGCTATTGCCCACTATGCTCACTTGCCTCCATTCGTCACATAACGACGATAAAACTATACATGTTAAAATCAATATATTACAATACGTATGAAAACTATATGAATCTGATTGTTAGTCACTGAAATAATATATCAATCCTATAAAAAGAGAAATCTGTAAATGAATAGAAGCTAACTTTTAAAAATAAGATATACATCTAAATTGCTACACTCCTCATTAATTGTACCTTTCTCCCCCAAACAGTATTGTTAATAAACATGTACTTAGACAGACTATATATATATATATATACATTTCCCTGACTTTTTTCTTGATTCAGTAATACATCTTGGAGCTCTTTCTATATTGGTACATGTAATATTAATGCTCTCATTCTTCCTTACTAAATTGTATATTATCGCTTCTCGGCCTTTTGGCTAAGATCAAGTGTAGTATCTAAATTGTGTATCATAATGCAAATTTGTTATATTTTAGTTCTCTCTTGGTGTTATGTTCTACAGAAAATTGATATCACATTATTTATGGGTTCTATAAATTTTTCTAAAGCATCCGTCATGTGTTGTGCATAATTACCTATTCAATATTTGTTTGTATTACCACAAATGACCTTCCAGTTTTGCACATCCAAAGTTTTATCTATTGTCATCCTACATATTGTTAATCTCTATCTGGTCTCTAGGTCTGGCTTCTTGAAAATTCAAGTTGATGAACTGGTTCATGATGAAGTGAGAAACTAAAAGAAAGCATTTAGAAACTTTTACAGCAATTTTAAAATGCTTCAAGTATCTAACTGTACAAACATAATTCTAGCAATTAATTTTATTACATTTTAAAAATGCATGAAATTAAAAAGAAATGTTTAAAAACTAGCTCTTCATCACAAATAGGCTGAGAAACAGAAACTGCCACAATTCAGCAAATCCAACTACTATTTAACCAGTTGCGTAGGCCAAAAGTGTAGAAATCATCTTCTAACCTTTGTGACAGGTAAGAATACATAAACATAAGCAGGACAAGGTTTCTTAGAGCAAAGGAATTGTTTTGAAACTCTTTACTGTCCCATTTCCCATTAGGATTAAAGCAGGCTGACTTTCTCTAATCTTTTAATACCATCCATTACTCCCATTCGGCCCTCCAACTCCTGCCCTCTTTCTCTTCATAGTAACACATTTCTTAAAAATAAAAAAAAGTAAAGTTTTGAAAAATAACATGATCATTTTAAAGATCTTCATCAGTTGTACACAATTAACATATTTCAGTGTTAAAACCTTAATGTAGTCAGTGATGATCTGAATTAAAAATTCACCTTGACATCTTTTGTTGCTTGATTTAAGAGCAACATTTACAAGTATTGGTCAACCACTCTTCAATTCTCAGTCTGCCCAATTGTCTTAGTTACTTTCTCATTGCTGAGACACAATACCCAGCACCCACAACTATAAGGAGGAAAGGTTTATTTTGGCTCCATTTGTAGAGGTTTTAGTCCACAACAGGGTGGCCTCAAAGCAGGAAGGCATGGAGGAGGAGACTTGCTCATAGCATGGCAGTCAGGGGAGAGAGAGAAAGAGAAAGAGAGAGAGAGGGAAGAGGAAAGAGGAAAGAATAGACTTTCCAGGCCATACCACCACTGACCCACCTCTTTCAACCGGGTTCACCTCCAGCATCTCGGTTAGCTATAAACCCATTGGTGGACTGATACATTGATGAGTATCACAACCCCCATGATCCAATCACCTTCCCAGAAGTTCCACCTATGAGCAATGTGGCTTTGGGGGGACATCTTGATATAAACCATAGCATCAATGGTTCAACAAATCTGTGAAGTGTGAAGTTGTGTTTCAATAAGAAGTTCTAAAACTGTTCCTAAAAGAGATGAAAAGAAGGCAGCAGCTACAGGAAATAGAAAGATGACCAGGCAGCACTGAAGCCTGGCCCATCTGAAGATCATCCGTGTGGCATGATGCCCACTGCTATGTCCCCAGGGACGTCACCCCGGTGTGGGCACAGAGAAAGTGGGTGGTTGGATTGATCCAGAGTTCATCATTTGAGAGGTTTTGAACAGTGGCTGAAAGTCACTAAAGTGGGTGACATTCTCTGGAGAAAGCATGCTGAAGAGAAGCAAGGAAGGCTGAAGATAAAATTCCAGGCAATGTTAATATTTAACGAGTTGGTATAACAGGTGTTTATTGACAATGTTGAGGGAAAACCAGCAGCCCGAAGAAAAGATCAACATACAAAGTAGGGACTAAAAGTGAGAGGAGAGAGCTTTGTAGATGTGATCAACAGCAGCAACTGTAAGCAAATTATGCTGTATGGGGTAGGAAAATATGTAATTGTGTATAAAGATTAAGAATTCATGAACGACTTTATAAACGATGGTTGCAGAAGCACACTGGGAAGTCCAGCAGCTACAGCTTGTGCTGAATCAGACACAAACACTGCTTCTTGTAGCACTGGGACTTCTACTACTGGCCAGGGTATTCCCAAAGCTATAAAATACATGACCACAATTAGTGGGTAGAAGCAAATCTCCCTGGAAAAATCTTTCTGTGCACACTGCCATCCCAAAGGCTTTGGTAGAAAAGTGTTATCTGTCATCATCTGCCCTACTGCGTAAACCACTCAGGCCCTGTGGAAGCCATTCAATCAAGACTTCAGTAAAGTTCCCTTGACTTTGATAAAGAGAGAGAACAAACTCCAAAGCAGATATCCCCTGCTAGTACCATGCCCAAGTGTGTCTTAATTGATCATTAGAGTCTCATTTCTGACCTTTCAAAATCACTTTCTTTCTTCCAAGACATTTTCTTTCTCCCCCAAAACATACAACATACTAAAACCTTGTGAAAAGTCATGAAAGTTATTGTTACAAAAGACTAATCTTCTGTCTTTCTTCTCATTTTCCAAATATATTAATCCAAGAGATATTTCAAGAACTGTCCTTACTTGGACACATGTGACATATAAATACAGGTCATTTCTTCCCACCTATTGAAGAGAGTACAAATGTTTCACCATCAGACTTGAAGGACGGGAATTGCAAGATTGGACTACTCCGTTATGTGAAAAGCTCCAGAGAAGTCTCAGAACCACCCTGCAACTTCAGTGTCATCCAGTAGAGAATGTAAACCTCCTGCTCTGTCAAAAAGCGTAGACCGACTAATGTGTCCTGCATACCACAATGGCAAAGGTAAGACCAGAGAAACTCTCCATTGGACACACTCCATGCCCTATTTTAATTTAGGGGTATGGTAGAGACAGTGCGGCATTCCCACCATATTTCACTTTATACTTGTCTTCCTAGGATGTAGTAATGCCTACAAACAGAGCTACCTACCTTGTGTTATCCGTCCTGGCTAATGAAATGTGGGCAGGGTTGATATAGCTTGAGATGGATCTGCTGGCATGGCGAAGATGGAGTCTCCTCTCAAAACAGAAACAATGGATTCAGGTAGCCTGGTTAGCTGAGATAACACACGGAGAATGGCTATCACTGACCATCTCCTAACTTGCAATCGGACTATTCACCAGTCATAAACTTTTGTTATTTTAAGTGACAAGATTTGAAATATAATGTTACCAAACAACATAGTCTTCCTTATCTAAATTAATATAAGCCTCATACAGTTAAAAACATAAAAAGGATTATATTTCACAATTTCTTTTTGTAGCTGAAATTGAGGCTCACTGAGTCTGTGTGGTATGTCAAATGTCACAAAACTCCTGAGTAGCACAAAGAGGCTTAGGATGTAGATTCTCTGTCATTTGGTCCACTTTTCTAACAAAAATTGCAATGTAAGATATTCAAACAATAATGATAAATATACTGACAGTACACCTTGACTGATATTTTAGAAAAGTATGTACATTTTTATATTAATATGTACATAAATTCAGACATAACAGAATGAATGAGGTATGAGAAGGCTAGCTCTGTATGACTTTGCCAATGTCTTTTACATAATGTGTGGGTAAACATTTGTAGAATCATATTAATCAGAAATTATCTTAGTTTTTCTTTTATTATTGTTAAATGAGGAAATGGAAACCCAGAGAATAAAATAATACTCCAAGTTCATGTTAGCAGCTGGTGATAGAAGCAAAACGGGATTCTGCCCTGTTGTAGTTAGGGCTTGCATTTAATACAGAACACATAATTTATAAGATTATTTTATAATATTCACCCAAAAAGTCAAATGCAGCAGAGTACAAGTGATCTGTCCACACACTAGATAACTGAAGAATTCAGCTGTGACCTGGATCCCATGGCAATGTCCTCTACGAGTCCAGCTGGAGGCCTAGAGCTCATGACAATGTTTCATGCAAGTCTGTATCAAGAATCTGCACTGGATAGGTAGCTATACTATTAATCTCTGTTAATTCACCCAAAAGAACAGTTTGTGCTTTCACTGATTGATCATTTTTTTGTGCCTAAATCTTGTAACTTGAACAACTACTTCTAAGATAACAATTTGCAATATATTAATTAGTGTTAATTTCCTACTTTTTTTGAACTTCTGTATCATTTGTATCCTTTTTTCTGTTTTGCTTTTCTAAAATGAAAAAAAAAAAAAGAATCTGCACAGGAAGGCCCAAAGTTCAGTGGTGGAAGCTAGAAAGTCTGCACCAACAGGATGAAAGTTCTGTGCCAGCAGGCTGAAGGATCTGCACTGGAGCCAGGAACTGACATTCAAGGTCAGGACCAAAGTTGCCCTGAAAAGGACAGCAACCTCAGCAACAGTGAGGACTCGAGCTCCTCTGATGATGATAACAGCTGAGTTCCTAACAGGAAAACCAGCGTGACAAGATTCTCCAGGAGAATCAATAGCTCATCATCTTCCCCTCCACTTCTCCTTTTATGCTGTTGGCAACAATCCTCAGGTGGGCCATCCACATGCAGCACCACGCTGATTTGGTTTAGTTGGGTGTTACAAGTTGACCATTAGTTAAACCACCACATGCCCCTTCCCATTCGATCAGATGTTGAATTTTGTTTCAATTTTTCACACCGCCTCTCGAGTAGACGTAATCAGAAGTTGAAGTGATGTGACTAAGTTTGAAGGAAGAAAGAATAACACTTCTTCCATAAAAATAATAAACCAAGGAAAAGGAAAAGTGGAATATTCAGGATGTAAGAAAGGGATTACCCTGACTAGAAATGAATAGGAAAAGTAATGGTTATGATCAATTAAACAAGCTGGTCCAGTATCCATGAGTGCATATGGTCTGTAGGAGCATAATTTTTGAGAAAAGAACAAGTTGTTGGTCATTAAGGATTCTTTATTATTATTATTATTATTATTATTATTATTATCTGAAAAGGGTTAGAGGAAAAGCAAAATAGTGTGAAGAGAATTGCTATCTGTTACATAAGATTGAGGCAGTGTCTTGACTTCCTCAGGGAAAAGGTGTGATGAAAACAATGTCATTCTAACTCCTCTTCTCCCTTGTGGTTGAGTAAGTCATAGGATACACAATCCCCTACTTTTTGTGCCTCTGTAAGGTTTGAACAAGCCTTTCCTTTATGTGATGCTTTAATCTCCTTTCTTGGTGAGATGTTAATGCCTGAGGTTCAAATGACCCTTTGTTCTGAACTTAGAAATCAGCCCATAACTGAGGATCTTTTCTGCTAAAAAACCATTTGATTTAAATGACTAAAGTATAATGCAATTCCTTCTGAAAAGTTTGCTTGAAAGCTAATACTGCAAATGCCCTCATGCACGTGAAACATTCATTAGAAAATAAGTACATTTGTGTACATATCATATACATGAGTTCAGTAACCACCTTACATTATAGACGTTGAGCATAAAAACTCCAAACTCTGATTTCACCTTCAGTGAATCATCCACAGAGCTCATAGCTTTTCTCTGTAGATTACCTTCAACCTTATCTTCACTGGTCCACCATTACAGGCTTTTTAAAAAGTGTATTTAGCTCAGTGGCATAAGTACTTTCCTGGCAAATGTGAGGTTGTGAGTTCAATCCCTGATGCTGCAAAAAAAAAAAAAAAGCGTCACAGAGTTAAAAATTAAAAGACTGGAGATCCAGCTCAGTTCAAGGCCCTGGGTTCAATACCCAGTCTGTCTACTTCTACCCTTTCATCCTGAAAAGGCATTGTGCCCAGTTGAAAGTAAATGGAGATCTCAAGTACTATATAATTACTCAGAGAGTACCTATTTATTTCCATCTTAAAAACTATTAAAGCAATACAAGAAGCTTGGAATAAAAAAACAATACTGATTACCCCTTCACTGACAAATAATACACTAACATTGTCTCTTATTAACCAGCACAGCCTCCCTAGTGCCTCTACAGGACTTTGAACATATGTTCATTGTGCATTATTTCATTTTGGTTTAGTATACTGATCCATTAGTATAAGTCCCTCCTATTAAATTATAGGTACTTTCTAGACAAGAGACTTGTCTAGATGCTAAAATCAGTGTTCAAATTGGTTTGTCTCAATAAGTGAATGCATGAATTTCTACAGAAGTGATACTTGACGTTAGAGGAAAGCACCTTACCAATGGAAATACACAGCATGCGCAAAAGCTAAGAGAGCTAGAGTCAAAACCAGTTCTGACTTGCCTATCACAAGCTTTTCATCTTTTCATCTCTCAAGGGCGCAGGCCTCCTCTTTCCAAGAGGAACCCTTCCAGGTGCATGGAATCACACTTTCTTAGGTTAGGGAATAAAACTTAAAAAAAACTGTGGAGAAATCAGAAATCAGAGCAGGAGCAGAAAGATGGTAGCTGATTAACTCTGCTCTTCAGAAACAAAGGAGAAAATGCCCTCTCCAGCCAGCTGGGTCTCACCACATTTTCAATAGGTGGAATTATACCACTCATAGAATGAAAAAGGGATTGCTCTAGAGAATAGGGCTTGTCTAAATTCCATAGAAAGGCAAAGACATAGGAAGTAAAAATTTAGACGCTTAAGCAACTCTTACGAAAGTATCCAGTGGGACTCCTTGCATCCTAATGCTAGTTAAGTGTTAATGAGAAACCTAGGAATCACCTCCACATACTGGAGACTAGATTTCCAAGCCAAGCAAGACTCTTCTCCATTCTCTCATCGTCAAGTGGAATAGCAATCTACTAGGCGTTTATTCTCAGGGCAATTAACAGGTTGTTTGTAATATGGTTTAAAGTCTCCCGAATGAAAGCAACATCCTGAAGACAAAGCTATGATGATCCATCTAACTTCCTCCTGCTTCCTGTAACTCGCTCAGCTTCCTAAACTCAACTCTCTGGGCTGATCTTGCTTAGCTTGCATTGTATTTTAGATAAGCCCATCTATTAATAATTTACTCATTTCTCATTTACATTATGTTATGTTTGTTTTCTTAAGGACGTAAGAGTATTGATTGTAATTCCTATATCATGAAGCAAATTATTTCTGACCTCTGTATGTACAGAAAATGTGCACTTAAGCTGTAACTCTTGCTAGCCATAAAATACCCTGCTGAATCATGAATATTAAAGCAAATAACTTTCCTTCTTAGAGCCAGGAGTGTATACTTCCATGAGAAAAAAATGAAGTCTAATGTAAGTAAAACAATAATAATGATGATTGGAGGTGGAAGAGTTGAAAAAAGTTTCTGGATGAAGAAAAGAGATTAATACAGGAAGATCTAAACGTTACCTGTATTTAAGATTGATATATTAAATATAAATGTAATTCTACAAGAGAAAATATATTTAGAATTGGACCACTCCATTCTACTAAAATGAACTCTATTTTCCTGAAGAAGTGAGTTGCTACTCATTTCTACCTTCCCACAATATTCATTTCCCTATTTCTGTAGCCACTCTGCTGAGGTGTGTAAGACCATGGCCTTCGAATGGTTCTTCATGTCACACACACAAATAATGTACCCACATATAATCAAAATTGCATAAGGCTAATTTTTTCCTAAGTCACTATAAAGTTATCCTTTAAGACTCTTTACATGTACATGATATTTCTGCTCTTTCCTTCCAAAATCAATAGTTTTCTAAATTTGGTGAAACTGAGCCTCCCTGAAGTATTTAAGCTAAATATGAGTGCAAGTATGACTGTGCCATTGGGGAAGAGGGAAGGAAGAGCAGAATGGAGGGGGGGTTATGCCTCCAGGGGTCTCCGTGAAAGTAAACCTTAAAAAGGGGTTCATTACAGGATTGATTCGCAGTGGAGCCCAAAGCTGAAGTACTTCCCTATGACGACACAAGCCAAAACATATTCAAAGTAGGAGTACTCTGTCAGGTGTTAACTTCAGGGCAATAGAGTCTCTGCCCATTAGGACCATTATTATCTTTACTCTCAGAGCTGGTTCTCTAAATGGTATTAGGCATACTGAATTCTACTGTCTATGTTCACCTGTACTTAGTTCATCCTCCAATGTACCAGGGTGATAAATTTTGCCCATAGATGATACTCTCCCAATTGTTTTCCTGTCTTCCCAACAGTACTATGAACTCCATGAAAACATGTTTTGTGTGTATGTGTCTCTGTGCTTCCAAAAAAAAAAAAAACTAGCCCTGTGTATAACCCATTATATTCCCAGCTTCTACACAATGCCCAGAGCATGGCAAATGTCAAATAATAGATGTTTAAAAAATAGTTCCAATACCTGAAGAATGATTTATATTATTTTCCTAGGACCTAAACATCATATTTGCATTTCAGTAAACAAATATTAAGAATAAAATTTTGATCTTTATATTCTTAGAAATTATCATAATAGAGCCATAGAGGGAAAAATGATCTATTTTATGCCACTTTCCACTAAAAAAATCATCTAAACATCTAGGACAAATGTGGGTTTACAGGGTTTCATTCCTTTTTTTTTTTTGCATTAAATTATATTGGTTTATTTTTACTTTTATTTTAAAAACAAAAAACAGAATAAAAATGATGATACAGAATTTCAAAAAAAATAATAAGAGATTAGCACTGGTTAATATATGGTGTATTGTTATCATCAAAGTAGTTGTTTAAATTACAAGATATAGGCATGAAAAAATGACCAAACCATCAAACAATGAAAGCACAAACTTCTCTTTTTGATGAACTAACAGAGATTAGTAGTATGGTTATCTAAGATATACATACACACATATATATACATATATATATATATAGTCTTTTCCCTTCTTTTCTCCTTTCTCCTATTCCAGCATGCCACAGCAATGTTTATAGCAGCACAATTTGTAATAGCTACCCCTTGGAAACAACACAAATGCCCATCAACTGTGATATGGATAAAAAAGATGTATTTTTATATAATGGAGTAGTACTCAGCTATAAAGAAGGATAAACTTGAGGCTTTTATAGGTAATTGGATGCAACTTGAGAACACACTCATAAGTGAAATAAATCAGACTCACATGTGTAAATATAATATTGTATCTCTAGTGTAAAAAACTGAAACAGTAAGTAAGATCCAAATTGTACAATAGATACTGTGAAAGGGAAAGAAACTGCTCAAATGGGGCTTCGTTCTTGATCCCAATTAAAAAATACTACTTGGCAACCATAATTTAAAAATGAACATCAGAATATCAGGATTTGTGATTTTTTAATATTAACTTTTATTTCTATTAGTACATATTGTCAGTGCATGATGATTAGATTCCTTATGAGAAGTTGGTACAAATATAACATACTCTTTTTTTTTCATTCCCTTCCTCGCTCCTCCTAGCCCTTCCCTCTATCTCTTGGACCCTTTCCCTTTTGCAAAAGATCTATCTTCCAGGTTCCTATTATCTAGCTTTCATTTTGCTTTTTATTTATATTTTTGATTTCTTATATAAGAGAAACCATGTGATATTTATGCCTGGTTTATTTCACTTACCATTATGGTCTCAAGTTCATTCATTTTCATATAAATCGCTCAAGTTTATCTCTAGGCAGATCAGTACTCTATTGTACTTAAATACTATATCTTCTTTATTCATTCATCTATTGAGGGACATATATGCCACTTCTAAGGTTTAGCTGTTATGAATTTTGCTACTATAAACACTGGTATGCATCTATCACTATGATACAATATCTTTAATTCATTTGGAAGATATCTAGAAGGGGAATAGCTGGGTCAGTTTTACACATTCTGCTAGTGATTTAGTGAGGTAGCTTCATGATAACTAATTGTTTTATCATTATTTGGATCTGAGTAATCATTGTGCCAGTCTTCAAATTATTGTATTCTCAAAATAAAATTGAGATAAGCATCCTTCTAAATGTTATTCTACTTAATCTGATAAGAAAACTTCATCTCACAGGTATGTAAGAAAAATCAATACATAGCTGAAATAAGGCATGTTTTTAATGTTTAGAAACAACAAATTGGTTTCCTCAATAGAAAGATGCTTGGCAAAACAGCTCATTTTGTATTATCAATATTAATTTTTTATTTTCCTAGAGGTGAAATTATACAAAGCATTATGTCAAAATCAAGTAGGATAAGAAAAATATATTAAGTGTGGGCTGTGAAGGAAAATTTTTTATGTGTTCGTGACCCACCTCCATTTAATTTATTGATATGTAATAGTTATCAAGTAATTCTAAATGCTTGTCTAGTGATAATAATTACATTTAGGGGCCTCACTTTATCAAGTTGATTCTATACATAAGGATTTTACTACTCAACTGATAATGGTATAATGGGCTCTTCCCTATTAACTACCGATAGTCTATTAAATGTCACGATCAAAACTTCAGCACTTTTTGAAATTAGGTTAAAGATATTACAACATTACTGTTTCATAGATAGTTAGAATTCTAGAGATTTAATTAAGGCTTGAGACAGGAAAGTCCAGAAATCATATTTAGCAGTTGTTTTTGCTTTTAATTCATCAAATTTTCTATGATAAAATTACTCTGAAGCAGTAAATTTCCATATGATTTCTGTAATTTCTCATATTTTGTACCTACTTATATGAGTCCCATTTCCCCCAACATGATCAAATTTGATCTCCGGCAGCCTTTCTCCTGTTGTTGCATTGAATTCACACCACATGTCTCCACCAGCTTCTGTGTAATTAAGCTTGCTATTCTTGACACTCAAGCAGAAACCATTGAAAATGTAATGGTAACTGTTGTGTGGATGAAAGAGGCCTATTTGTCACCATTCATTATGCCAATTCAGCCATGATAAATTAACAGAAATGGAGTGTTCTCCACATTTCTAGTGCAACTCCCTGTAAGCCTCACAGTCAGAATGCTAAGAGAGGGTGCTCCGTAGGGAAACTGCATGCATAATTCGGGAGGACTTTACAGCACTTTGCAGTCTGGAGTCAGAGCAGCACAAATCTGAATCATCTCCATGTTGACCTTGTTTGGCATTTGGCTAATGTGTAATTTTGTTTTGACATGAATCACTGAAACTAAAACATGATAAAATAAATATTTGAATGCTACATAAAATCATTTTTAATGCGAAGTATGCATTTGAAGCCCTTTTAAAAAGTGGCTTAGCTAAATATAAATAATTGTACATAATACTCTGAAAGATTTTTGACTTTTCTCCTTTGAAAGGATAGACTATTTAAGGCATGTTGATATTTTGCTTTCAGTGAAAGGGAAATTATTTCAGTGTGAACTTGTATCCTCAGAATGAAGTGATAGGAAACCTCAGCATTTAGCAGATAAGCTAAAAATTTGGGTCATCGGTGACAGGATTTAGGATCCATAAACACCAGAGAGAAAATCTCTGCATTAGCTGGATAGATCTTGCCTTTCTTTAAAGACATTTTGAAATTGAACAGAGAAATAAGTAAAAAAAAATAGTAAGCTTTTATTAAAAAATAATAAAATATGATTTTTTCAGGTGTTATTAACATTTTAAATTGATAATCCCTGAAGAATTGATACTAAACCGTCAGCTCAGAATATAGAACCATCCATGACAGATGAGGATAGAAATCAACACTAGGTTAGATTCTTCCAGACATCCAGGGTTAGATGACAGACAGTGTTGTAATCCATCCAGCAAGTACTTCACTGAAAATCCAGGCATTTTGAAACTTTCAGACTTTATTAAAGTCTGGACCCTATTCCCTGCATGCTAGAAAAGTGTGCTATGGGTATTAGTATTCACGGTATTAAGATCAAAACTGTAACCTGATCTTGACTTGCCTCCCCTCCAAATGGGTTTCCAAAAATTTTCTCCAGGCTCTTCACTCAAATCTGAAAACAGGGAAAAAAACCAAAAACCAAAACAAAACAAGAACTTAATGACTAACTGTTGAAGAGATCTCAACTCATAAAACAGAATTAATGGGAAATATACAAGGTAATATTAGAATATTTATAAGGACCACAGGAACTCGCCCTAAAATAGTACTTTATGATGTAATAAAATAAAATAAACTGAGTCTTTATTTATGTAACGCAATTATATATAAGAGCTGAACTTGTAATTTTCCAGTACTGACAAAAGGAAATGGGGTAACCTGCAGGATGTTGTCAACTGTAGTCATGGCCTTTTCAAGCATGGTTAAAGGAAGGAACTGGCTCAGGAAGTGGAATGGTTTGAGAAGATTAAAACTTTCTCCCCTCACAGCTACTCTATTCCCTCCAGCAAAGATGACTAACAACAACAAAACGGTAACAACAACAACAAAACAACAACAAAAAATTAAAACCTTTTGCACTATGTTGACCACTTTCAATGCATAGGTCGGCCAGGCACATGCTACCAGATGTGACTTTCCACAGTCTCTAAGCCTCAGGAGGCCATTTCTGTCTTCTATGAGATAGGATTTAATTCTAAAAAGGACTGTGGTGGAGGCAGCATTTTATTATTACAATAGGTGGATTTGAAGAAATTTTGTGTTCTGTAAGAAAATTGTTTTCAATACATTATTTATTTTCACTGCATTATCATTATACATGAAACAATTTCTCATTGTTTGAGTACTAGAAGGGAGATGCTTACAAAACCACTTCTAATAGCCTGTTTTATTTACTTTTTCATTGCTGGGACAAAATACACAACAGCCACAAATTAACCAGCAGCATATAACATTGGATTCCACAAACACATCCCTTACTTTTCTACTGTAAATTTTTACTTTAGCATACTAGTAGCTGGCAGGATACAGGAAGCAATCATCTTATGTACCCTTTTGTTACGATAAAAGGCAAGGTGTGTGCATGTGTGCAAAAGTGGTGAAACAGGATTTTCCGACATTATGCTCCATCTAACAGCTTTGGTGTGTGTTTACCTAAGCGTTACAGAGAGTGAAATACACTCACATCACTCTAGGATTTGATTTTTTAAAAGTTTTCTTTTGATTTTTCTGGTAGAAGTAGCCCAATTCCGTGCAATGGCACATAAAAAACAATATTTGCAAGTTTTGGAAAGTCAAAAGTGAATCATCGGATTAGTTATGAATAGATGATGAAGATGATCCATTATGATAAAATGTATCATAACAGAAGAATGGTACAGATGTATGACGATGATGATGATGATGATGATTATGTTGGCCATGTGAGCCAAAGTTCCTGTGACAGTGAAATGGAGCAAGAATTGACTCATACAGACACAGTGAATGCAGACCTCCTTGATTAAGATGATGATGAAAACAGCAAGGTGGGTACATATTTGACTGGTTGAAATGTGAAATGGTTACACAACCAAATGGAAAGATCCAATGTTAGGAGTAGGTCCAAAAATATAAGGGCCTTGGCAGAGATGAAACACATTGAACTGAATGCCAGCAGTGCCATTCAATATTGGGTATTGTAACAAATGAAATAACACAAAATGCTATGAAATATACAAAGGATAACATACAAATTAAACATTCTGTGTGCACCAGTAACCATAATAAAAAATGTATTTATTGTGATACCTCAATAGCTGAAATGAAAGCATTCATAGGTCTGCTGTACTTGGCAGGAGTTTCTCATGGTAATAGCAGGAATGTAAAAGACCTATGGAAAAGTGATGAGTCAAAATAGGGCATAAAAACTTATGCCCTTGTAGATGCAAAGACCTATTATATTTTCAAGTTAGACATTTACCCTGGAACTCAGCCATCAGACCCTTATTCATACAGCAACAAACTGAATGATATTATGAACAGGCTTGTTCCTCCTATCTCCCAAACTAATTGGAATGTGACATTCAACAACTGGTTTACCAGTTTCCAATTAATGTCACACTTGCTAACAGCGTACAAGTTGACTAGTGCCAGAATCATACACAGGAACAAAGAAGAAATTCCAAATGAAATGCTGCAATTTCAAAACAGAGAATTACATAGTACAATCTTTGGATTTCAGAAATATTTGTATTGGCCTTATATATGGGAAAAAAAAAACCTAGTACTGCTGATGTCAACATTGAACCATGATAGAGATATTTACAGGGAAACTTTGACAAAATGGAAGCCTGAGACAGAAACTTTCTAAAATAAGAACAAAGGCAGAATATATGTTGTTGATGAGTTATGCAGCTAGGTCAACCCTACACATGTGTGGCAGAAACAGTTGACAGTTTACAAAGAAAATAACCAGTGCAAAATACCATGGAGAGGATTGGGACTGGGAATCAAAAAGATCATTTACAACAGAGAGAAAACAAAATTTTTCTGGCCAGAGACCTGTGTAAAATAATTGTGGTGCACTCTGGTGAGCTGACAGGTAAACAGGCAGCTGCAACATCCCAAAGATCTACTACAACAGGAAAACCAAAAAGATGCCAACTGTGCCCTACAGAAAAAATGACAGGAAAACAAAACATATGTACTACCAGTGTAAGCAATACTTGGGTATGGCACATGCAATTTTCATGTATGAAGACTCCCATGGGTGTGACAATTGATGCAAAGATTATTTTTGTTGTAGAGTTTTATTAGTAGTTTCATTGTAGCTCACATAGATTTTTATTTCTGATGTTATCACTTAGGATTTGTAAGCGAGTACAGAGCTCATGTGAAAATGTTGATGTTTATTCTAAACATGCAAAATATATTAAGAATTTAATACTTTATTTTATTGATATTTTGTATTACATTTAACTGCACATTACATAATATAATAACTTCCTGACAAAACAGGGAGATGTGAAGCATGTCCTACAAAAAGGTCAGGAAAACAAAATACATGTGCTGTCAGTGTAAGTGATAAGTGTGTATAGAACATGCTGTTATCATGTGTGAAGTCTGCCTTAGGTGTGATAATTGAAGTAAGGAATTTTTTTTGTAGAGTGCTACTGGTATTTTCATTGTAGTTCATATAGTTATTTACGTTGCTCTTTTTAGACTTTGTACACCAAAAAACAGTCAATGTTGAAAATTTGATGTCTTTTTATTAATACTTGATATATACTAAAAATGTAATACTTTATTTTTGTGATATTTTTTTCTGTTAAGCATTCATTGTTTAATATAAAAAACTCATAAAATTAAAATTATTCAATAAAATCTTCTAAAGAATAAATGTGGGTTTGACACACCCATGTTTACGAGACTTTATGACAAAAAATGTGTTATGCTCTGCTTAAAGAAGAAAAGGCTTATTTTGGCTCACAGTTTGTAAAGTTTGCAGTTTACAGTCAGCTGGCTCCAAGGCAGGGTAGCATGGCAGAGGGGCATCTCAGAGAAGAAACAGTCCATGGTGTGGCAGGCAGGAAACTTCTTTTTCTTTTCCTTCTTATTCAATCCAGGCTACAAGCCAACTGGTTGGTACCAACCACACCCAGCATGGGTCTTCAGTCTTCAGTAAATGCATCACCCAGAGCAAGAACTATGCTAAACCAATCAGTAGACTGATCCAGTATCACACTCATGATCCAGTCACTCCCAGAAGCTGCACCTATGAGCACATAAGGCTTTGAGGGGATAATTAGATATAAGCCATAACACTAACTTCTGCTTTTATAAAATACTTTTTCCACTGATTTTAGTTTGAATGGTTTAATGATTCAAAAATCTGTTGGGACCAAAAACATGGGGAATCTCAAAAAATTGAAAGAGGGGACTTCTTTTCTTAGTGCATCCCTTGGTATGCTTTTGACACCCAACCTCAGACCCAGTCTCATGCTTTGTGGTTATTCTAGTAAGTAACACTTTGCCCTTCTCCCTAGACCAAGAGTATGAAGGTCTTAAGTCTCTATCTTTCCAACTTTTAGCCCTGGATGCACACTAGATCAGTAATCAGATAAAATAATCTGTGTTGATGTTTTGAAAGCTTTTCTGAAAGTCATATGCATTTATTTAATACTCTTCTGTTTTATGTTTGCTTATTTAGTTGTTTGACATAACTTAGTGATACTAAATCTGGTACCTTTAGAATAATTTGGAAACCTTAAAAATACTGATTTTTAAGCCCTCCTCCAGAACTTTAATCTGTAAGCCTACATAGACTCAGGAATTCCCAATGCTTACATAGGGCAGTCAGGTTTGTGAAATGCTTGGTCATTTGATTAATGACAATTGTGAGAAATCTGAGACCATAATAAGTAATCAAGCAGTATCTTCAAGGAAAGAAATGGTTACTTGTTTTTTTTTTTTTTTTTTTTTTTTTTTGCGGCACCAGGGATTGAACTCATGACCTTGTACTTGCCAGGCAGGCACTTAGGCCGCTGAGCTAGATCCCCGGCCCTGGTGTTTTTGAGACAGGGTCTCACTATGCCATTCAAGCTGGCCTTGAGCTCACTTTGTAGCCCAGGCTGGTCTCAAACTCACAACAATCCACCTGTCTCAGCCTCCCGAGTGCCGGGATTACAGGGGTGAGCCACCATTCCTGGTTAAGAAATGGTTATTTGTATTAGACATATCTGGTTTCAAATTTTTATCACAGCTTGTATGTCCTGTCTTCAAATTTCTCCCTTAAAAAATGAGAATGTAATTATACTTCCCTGGGTTGTCATATGAACTGAATGAGATAATTTGGCAAGGATGTTGGCAAGAAGTAAGGTAGGGCAAACTAGGAGACTGAGAGTAAAGTGATTGGCAGTGCAGAAACAATAGTTATTCAGTACAGTCCTGAAACAATCAACTTTCTAGGACTTTTCTGGGCTTTGGTATGAAATTATTCTGGGCAGTAATTAAGAATTGAGGATATCTAGAGGAAGTCTTTGTCAGAACACTGGAAGCTTCCTCCCTTGAGCAACCCAAGAATTCTTCCATTCATTCAATGTATGTGTATTGAGTGCTTGCAGTCAGCCAGATTATTCTAACACAAAGCATGCCACATAGGATGCGAGAGAGATGCTGTTCTGGCTATGTTGGAATTTATATTCTAGGAGATCCGAGACTGACCACACACAAATACACATACAAAAAGTAGGTGAATGATCAAGAAAATAATAGATTTTATGATAAAGACATGCAAAACGTTTTTTAAAAAATAATACGATAGTGAGTGACTGGACAGATGCCTTGGACAGAGATCAGAGCAGTGCATATCCCTGGATGTGGCACCCAGGTTGAAATCCAAATGCCAAGAAGGAGCCAACCATGAGAATGCTGGGGTGAGAGCATTCTTCTCAGAGGGTAGAGCTATGGCAAAAGTTGCAAGACAATAAGCTTGGCAGTGGGGATGAGGAAGAATGGGTGATAAAAGAAGGTAGGACACAAAATGAAGAGGTCAAGAGGTCAGTGCATAAAACACTGTTTGCAAGAGCTAGGAGTTTGCATTGGATTCTAAGAAACTACTGGAAAGTTTCTGTTCAATAACTACGGTTATCGGATGTGTGACTGATGTGGATCAATCTGACCTTTCAATTGATGAGCTTTATGAGGACAACGGTGAAATCAGTCACAAGCAGAGATGTTTGAGCGACCCAGACAAGAGGCGAGACAGAGGCACGTTGGAAGACATTGATGATGATGCAGTGATCAAGTGATCTTGACAGCGAGTGATCAAGAGATAGTTTAGATGAAGGTAGTGCCTCCATTTCTGTGATGTGGAAGATGAAGGAAAGAAAGGGACCAAAGAGAAACCAGTGCTTTGGGGCTTGAACAGGGCAAGTGCTGGCTGGCAAAGGTGGGAAGAGATCAACACAAGAGCTTTACTGGTGGCATTTCACTGCCAAAAAGTAACAACAACTACAAAAGAAGTTAGCAATCTAAAGATATTCATGAAAGTATCCAAATATTAATCAGACAATAGTGAACTTCAGGATTTTTATTCTGAGTTTTAAAAAGCATTTTTACTTACACAAAGAACAAACTAAAAAAATATCACCTCCCAGGTCAACTATTTTAGGAGAAGTAGAGTACACAAAAGTAGTAAATGATATGGTGAAGTATAAGGACAAGTGAATTAATACTCTAAGTTAGGGCTTGACTGACTTGTGGTCATGAGATTAAAACTGGATAAATCTCCTCTACTTCTAAGTCAGCTGTGCACAAGGAGTAGAAAATATTGAGGGTTTGGAATATGCGAGGAACTGCCTTAAACATTGGTCTCTCAAGTAATACCATGAGACAAATTGTTCATCCTCACTTTATAGAAGAGAGACCTAAAGTAACTTCACCATTACAGAGCCTGCAGAAGGGAAACAGAATCCAGCCAATCTGACTGGAGAGCCCAGGAAGGAAAATCGTGCTTGGAAACCTAGACCTCCTGAGCCAGACATTTCTGTGGCCTCCGTCTCCAATGGCTCCCTTCAGAAGCTCACTGGCAGGAGTAAACAACCCACACTCCTGGCACTCGCTTGATAGAACTATGTCCATATACAACCACACAGAAATGAGATGAAAGTCCTAGGTGTTTGAAAGCTATGATATAAAAAAAAAGATAATTGGATTATTTATTTTATGAGTGTATTGCTTTAACTTGCATTATGCAATAAAACCTTATTAAACCACACTTCACTAATCTCATGTAAAGTTAACCAACTAAATTACATGTAATTAAGAAATGTTACTTTTTCTCCAAAGAATTCCATTGCTTTATTTGCAAGCAAGGCAAAATTAGGTTTGTTTGTTTGTTTGTTTTTTTCTTCTTTAAATAAGAGTCATTTACTTCTGGTTCTAGTAATTAAATCTGCTGTTACCAGCGTAGTTTATCCTTATGAATGCATAAAACAATCAGAATCTTTTGTGAAGTGTAGATTTTATGAACTTAGCTTTATTACTTATTGAAGCAGTTTATATCTTAGTTTAAAATATTAACTTTCCTTGAGATTACTAAAGTTCCACATATCCTCCCATATTTTTTCAGAGAGTTCTCATTATTTTCTCTCCATTATTCCAAATGAGTAAAGTTTTTAAGAGGTTGCATTTATGGGACTACATATAAAAATAATAATAAACACCAACTTTGAAATTATATTCTTTTTAATCTTGTGGAGACTGTTTAGAGAAATAAAGTGCAAATGATACAAATTTACAGCCCTTGATTCATGGAGCGGTTGTTACCCAGTTGTCAGGTGAGGCACACAAACACCCACAGCCACATAAAACTCCTAATGCAGGCGTTTCATACACCGCCAGATTTTTGTCACTTATTTTTATGAGGAAAATTTCTGTATCGAACAATAGGAAATAATGAACAGCTGGGTTTGATTGAGGCTTATTTTTTCATATCTTAAAATATGATCATGTAGGCAGGGATCTCACTAGTGCCTGACACAGGATGAATAGTGTTAATGTTTGAGAGAAAGGAAGGCAGCTTTTTTAAGAGCTAATATTTATCGAGAACTTACTATGAGACATCCCCTCTGGTAAGTGTTTTACATGAACATTCACAAGAACCTGTGAGATGTGCCCTTGGATTATGCCCAAGCCAAAGAGAAGCTGGCACTCCAAGTGTTTGGTTGCCTGCCAGGTCCCTGGGTGGAGGAGGAAGCTGGCTAGAATCTAACGTGTCCCCCTTCACCACGCTCTGCAGCTGAGCTCTGTGTCCCAGGCAGTGCCAAGGGAGCAGGATGAGCCTTTGATCCCTTTCACCTCCTACAGCACTAACAGACTCAGGGTGGCCGTGACTCGATAGGGAAGAGAAGCACTGGCCAGTTGATGTCCTTCAGTGTCAGAGACTGACAGACCCCAGGGCTGTCACCAGAGATGTCAGCAGAGGAACCACACACGTGGCTTCCAGCTCTGTCCAGCCTACTTACTGACTGGTGGCAAATGCAACATCTATTTCCCTTGACACATTCACCCCTTCCCAGACCTCAACTGTCTTCAGGAGAAATTTCCAAACAAGGCAGTTTTTGTGTGTTATTTCCAAATTTTAAATCTACCAAAAGCATAGCTTCACGACTAAGATTCCCGTTTTCCCCCTATTCTCTTACGACTTCTCTCTTTCTACCACCTTGTTTCCTTTTTCTCTCTTCTGTCCTTCTTTTCTTGTATTTCTCTCTTACTCTCATCTAATTAGAGGAGGAAGAAAGGGAGGGAATTGAGGGGAAAGATGCGAAGTGGTGTGATGCCATCATGCTTAGCTATTATTTTGTACAGACAATATTTTTGCTCCCGTATCATTTCTTCAATATTTGCTTTTTGTTTTTAATTTACGTCTTTAAACGAAAACCTTTTGAACTACACATTTGCAGTTCTTCTTTCTCCTCCTCTTTCTCCTGCTCTTCTTCCTCTTCCTTTTCCCCTTCTCCCTAAACAACTCCTGTTCTTCTTCGTGTGCCTCAGGCGGAGAACTTGGGTTCTACCTTCTGAACGTGTGACTTACTAAATATGTGACTTTCAGAAAGTTTCCTGCCTCATCATGAGCTATACAAAGATGACAGCCTGCTTTTCCAGGTGTACAGGATGGCAGCGGAGATTAAATGAAACAGCAAAAGGGACACACAAGACTGATGATCTCAAAGCAATCTTGCAGCGTTGTATTTCTGCTTTCTCAGTTTTCCTCCATTTCTTACTCCCTCTTTTTTTGCCAGTCTCATCTGCCATGTGAGGGATGCTTCATGTACTTGGAGTATCAGTGAATAAGACGTTCTACTGTAAATTAATGGATCTTCCACAAAACTAAACCATGGAAATTTATGTTTTTAGCTTTCATCATTTTTAATATTTTCAAAACAAGAAATATTCATATCCTGCCTCTTTAAAGAGGGTTTATTGAACAGTTGTATTTCCTGATGATTTAGAATTATCACCCCTATAAAAATATGATGCTTTTCCCATAAAGTATGGGCACCCACTCAAACCGCCATTAGTACGGCTGCAAATACCTGTGCCTAATTCTTTGTCGCACCATAGTCTACCGCCTAATTTATTTAGAAGTAATGTCTTTTTCCCTAAATAACTCTAAGTCCTTTGATGCTATGGACTTTTTTTCATGTAATTCTTTTCCAAGTGCCTCACATGGGGTTCATATTTTAATAAGCATTTATAAGCACTATTGGCAGTTATAAAATTCAGTAATAATCTGAGAAATATTCATTTCTAGTAGAAAAAGAAGGAAAAGGATACTTATCACGAGCTTGCTGCTGCACATATATTTAATTCTCACTATTGGATATGGAAGATAGTCTTACTCTCCCCATTTTAGAAATTAGGAAACTAAATCTTTCTTAATTCAAATAGCTGTCCAAGGTCACAGAGCTACCAGCCAAAGACCCCAACTTGAACCTGGACCTGTTGTATTCTAAAGTCCATTCTTTTCCTTTCACAACACATGACGTATATGCTCACTCTGACACTGAGTGGGTCAGCTGCTTTTTGGTTTGAGGACTACACATTAATAATCCATTAATGAAATTAACAGACTCTACCATTTTTCTGTCTTTCTTTCAGAATCACATTATCTCTTGGGTTATTACGTATCATATGCCCTTCTCACCTCGTGTTTTCCTGTTCTAGTCCTCAATCAACTTAGCAAAAACTATCTACGCTGGTTAGACTTGTTTAAACAGAAAAACGAAGCTCTCAGTAACCACACAAGGGAAGGCCGGTGAGTGGTTTCCAGGTTGTATGCTGACTCCAGCGTGTCAGTGGTAGCTGCCTGCAGTGCTGAGCAGAGGCTGCTCAAGCAACATCCACAGCTCCACAGCAGGAGACCCACAGGGAGTAGAAATGTCTGGTGTGGTTAAGAGAAGAAAAAATGGTGCCACACTTCTGGGGCCTGGGGAGTTTTCAACGAGTGAATTGCATGAAGGTTACTGTGTGGACTTGGTATCATCTACCCAGGTTTCAGAAGTGCTTTTTGCCCACTCCTCTGTTCTTATCCAAGAGTACACATAGTTACAGAAGCTGAATAAATGATCTGGGGGAAACCAAAAGGTTTATAAGGGTCTTTCTCTTTATTTTTCTCAGGTCATTCTCTGTGGTTTCAGACTCTGCTTTTTTATTTCTTATCTGTGCTTTAGGCCTCAGGTTTGACAGCACTGCTTGGAGCACTCACTGCCTTTAAGTCATTGAGAACTGAGGTTGGAGAGAGTGCAAAGCTCTACCACGGATCAGACAACTACAAATGAATAAATCATCAAAGAGACAAATGATTACAGAAATAATGCCTAAGCAAAAATTTACTCATGCATGGCCCTTGTGATAGTTAACTGAAATCCCCAACTAAACTGGATCAATTCTAGGTGTGACTGAGGGGATTTACTGAAGATTTGCTGGGATTTACTGGGAGTGAGTGACAGTGACCAATGGGTTTGCCACCTGAATGGTCTAAAAGGGAAAGGAAGAAGGAAGGCTGAGCTCTGCTTTGTTGGAGCAGTCATCTTCCCCTTGCCTTGGACACTGTCCCTTGGCATCAAGTGCAGACCCTTTGGCTTCTTTTATGAACTCACGTGGGACACTGCAGTGAGCTCCAGACCTTCACCTGGATCCCTCAGATCTCCAGCACACAGGCAGCCCTTCTTCACTCTTCCACACCTGACCCTGGGGGCAGCCACTGTTAAGCCAATCTTGTAAATTCTTATATATTTGTATAACTTGCATTAAATGTTTCTTTCATAAGTACTAACATAGCTCCTCAGCATCCACTGGACTACAGAGATCAGCTCGGAACTTCACCTTGCTTCTTTGTACCATTCACAAGACCCGGGAGAGTATTTGGGCCGTCTTTGCTACTCCTCTTTTGGTTACTACTTATGCTTCATACACAATCTGCTTTGCTTGCTTTCCCTTTCTCTCTGCTTTTTAAATTTCTTATCTTGTTGGATCCCTGTCATGCAATTTGAGCTTCTTGACTTCTCTGAGACTGACCTTTTACCTTCATCGCATTTAAGTCAGATTTCTTTCCTCCTGTGGGAGAATTAATCAGTCATAACTCATCCACTGTGACCTTCATGTCTTTGGTTTAACTTTATTCACAAGGCTCAAATCTCATGGTTTATTTCTTTTAACAAGATACATATTTTTTTCCTTTGTAAATAGCTTTATTCCTGGTATTTGAACACTAGACTTTGGGTTACTGAAGTCATGTGAAATCTTCATGCTGGAAGTCACTTTTAGGGTCTCACACGTAACAGTCAAGCTATGCACTTAATATCCTCCAAGGAATATCCACGGTAGGTCAATTTCCATGTGTCCAGTTGCAAAATTATCCTGCTCTTCCTCATCTATCTCAAAGCAGCAGAGACTAGCATCACTGGACAAGTAACTTTGATTCTATTGGAAGTGATTTTCTTAAACCACTTCCAAAAAGGGGGAAAATTCTAACCAATTCTTTGTGTAAGCTGGTAACAAACATTTTGGTCCTGATAGTAATTAACAACCCCTATTATCAAGGGTTTCAGTTTGCTAAAGATCATCCTTTAAAAATATGAGTATTGATAGTTTAGGGTCATCTAGACACCCAGTTTGCCCAGTTACATTCTGAAGGACCTTGTCCTTTGTTTTGTCTTGAGCCCAAGACCGAAGTTCCCTGATATTTCAGGTTAAATTAATAAAGTTGTGAATGAAAAAAAAATAATAGGGACATGCTTCCTGGTATGTAAAAATGAGAGAGGGCTGTATTTTTTTGAGGGCTATATTCTTGTTATTTTGTTGTTTTTGTGTAAGATGCAGAGTTTATTTATGTTTTCTTATTAAAAAGAAGCAATAAGACAGGGAGAGGGAGAGGAAGAGGGAGAGAGAGAAGGGAGGTAGAAGGGAGGGGGTAGGGGAGGGAGAGGAAGAAGGAGAAGGAGAAGGAGAAGGAGAGAAAGAACATATGGGTGAGAGGAGGCAATCACTGTATGAAATTTTGCTGTCCCATGTGGTAGCCAGTAGCCACATGTGGCTATAAAGCACTTGAAGTGTGGTTACTGTAAATTGAGAAAGATGTTCTCTAATTGCAACGTACACATGGGATTTTTAAGACTTAAGCATGAAACAAGGCATGTAAACTATTATATTATTATTTTTTCTTATTGATTGCATGTTGAAAAGACCCTTTTAGGCTACGTTTAAATAAATTATTAAAAATTCTTTTCACCTGTTTCTTTTTTACTTTTTAAAATAACTACAAGAAATAAATTTCAAATCATCTATATGGCTAACCCTTATAGTGCATACAATATTTTTTAGACATTACAGATGTAAGATTGTATCTACTTGAATTAGGTTCTATCAGACGTAAGAGGAACTTCCAAAATAACCCAGGACTATTACTGAAGGTAAATATTTCTTAACCGCTCACTCAGTAGACCAAAGGTAGACACGGCTGTTAGGGCCATTCCATGATCATTGGAGACTTGGGCTTCTTTAATCTTTTGGTTCTAGAATCCTCAATATGTTGCTTCATGATCCAAGATAGTTAGCTGTTAAAGCTCTAACCAGATAACCACATTCCAGCTAACAAGAAGGTGAAAGAAATCCACAGAGGACACATCTTCTACATCTTCTATAACCCTCTCTTACATCTTCTCTAACAGGAAAAAGGCCACTTTGGTTAAGAGGTAAGCCCAACCCCTGTTTAAGTTTGGCGGTAAATTAATCACAGTGATATGGTACTATTTTAGTCACATGTTCTCCCATAAGTACAAGAGAAGTTGGACAATGTGTTCTAATTCTTTTCTTTTCAGTGAAGTATACAGCTAAAATCAGGAGTTATTTTTAAGATGACCATTTGTTTTGGTTTGCTGAAAACTCTGAGATATATATATAGTCCTGGCATAATTATTAATATCATCCCCTTTCTTCTCCCTCAAGTGTCCTGTTTTAGATGATAAATTATATGGTCATGCTTGTTATAGTACCAAAAATACCAGCAAGAAACAGATGATAGGATAGGTGATTTATTCTGCCAAAGGTCTTTAAGGAATCACCTAAGAAATCCTTGGCAGGTGAATGTATCCTCTGCTCCAACCCACTGTCATTCTGAAGTTATGCCACTAGTGTTATTGGTGAGCTGCACAGTAAAGGGCAAATGGAAGGAGTCTTTTCATTATTCTTTTATTTATTCACTTAAATATTTACAGTGCGACTCCATGTACCAAGCACTGTGAATTTAGGACACTATGAATTTTGATCAAGTAAAACCCAGTGCTATTAATCCCATGCTTCCTATTACAATGAATTGTCTGGAGGGTTTGGATTCCTAGACTATTGTCTTTCCTTCTGGACACTTCTCAAAGTCTATTTCTGACTTTTCCAGGGAAGTCATGTCCATTGTCTCCCAAAACGTCTTAATATATCACTAGTTCTTCAAGAGTGCTCAATAATCAGACAATAATATAATGCTATAACTTCATAATACAAATTAGTATATATTAGACCATCTCCAAGAAGCTCTTAGAACTACAATAGAAATTCCTATGTACCCCTTCTTGTACAAGCTGGTTCAGGGTAAATAACTGTTAATATTTTATACAGCAAGCCTTTGAACTGCTTCTTGAGTCACAGAAGCACGAAGATAATATGAGAGTCTCTGTTGGTGGTTGTTCCTTTTCCATTCCACCTCCTGATACTCACATATGCTCTCTATTTTTACTTCTGTAGCATCTAACTAATCTTTTCCAGCTTTTATCTCATTCCCAGAACTACTAAATGGGCATCTCTACTTGAGTTTAAAAAAGCCTCAGACTTAACCTAAAATTGAATTGGCTTTTGTGTACAAAATCAAAACCAAGTCACCTTTCATGCATGCCTCTTTTTGAATATGGCAGACATTTTGCAGCTTGTCTAGGAGTTTCCAAATGTTATTTTGATGAGATTCCCAAATACTTTGTACATAAAGTAGGAGATCACTTGGTTTAGGGCAGTGATGAACCACAGAAATATAATCTGAGCCATGTAAGTTACTTAAATCCTTCTAATAACTACATTTTAAAGGACCTTTAGAGATAAAACATAATTTAGCAGTACATTTTAGTCCAATTAAAATATTATCAATATACAATTACTAATGCAGTGTTTTACAGTATATTTTACACTAAGTCTTTAAAATTCCATGTGTACTTTATACTTATAGTGCATCTCAGATTAGTCACATTTCTAAAGTTTCACAGTCACGTGTGGCTGGGGCTACTGATGAATTGGACAGAGGGGACACAGAGCTTCTAACTTCCCAGAACACCAAATACAGCATTTCTCAGCAAAGCTCTGTGCTGTAGTCAAAGAGAACCAACACATTTCAAATAGCCAGAAGAAAGAATTGTAAACGTTTTCACTATACACAAATAATAAATGTTAGAAAGGACTGATAAGTTCAGCCTGATATAAATACTGCCTCTGTGTGTGTGTGTGTGTGTGTGTGTGTGTGTGTGTGTATAAGAGAGAAAGACAGAGAGGGAGGAAGAGAGTGACAGAGGGACTGTTACTTCACCAAAATATACAAATTTGTATGTTGCTAGATACCAGGTAAAAATAAATTTAGTTTAAAAAGTAAACTTTTATCAACCAATCAATTCAAAATTCAGTTTACATTGCTAACCTCTTAAACCCATTTTTCATTGCAAATTACCACGTCCTCTCTCAGACCCCTCCTATTCTAGATTCTATTCTTCTTCACACCAGTCTAGTTGTATTTCTGTCTGGCAAATGCTTCCCAGTGTGGCCCCAGATTACAATGGTTGGTTCCTGCTCTAGATTTTATGGACTCAGCTCACATATTTTCACCTATTAGGATGGTAAAAATGGTTCTAGAAGGCTAAAGGTGGAGTGCTATTAGAATTCTAAAACATGGTTCCTTTTTTAATAAAAATAAAACAAACTTCAGAAAGGTGATGTAGAAAAGTGAATTCTATGATGAGGAGTAGAAGTCTTCCTGGGAATGCTGAATTAAATCCTTCTGGAGCTCTTTCATGGTTACCTTTACCTACATGCCCCATCTCATAATGCTGGAAATAAAGACCTGATGATCCATCTCCAACAAAACTACACAGAGAATGATTCTTTTCTGGATCTTGCTCCAAAACATAACTAGGACAAAAATGGAACATTCAAAAAGACTTTATTAATAGCCTGACAGTACTAACAGCAAAAATAGCAGAGTCAATGAATTTAAAATACTTGACTTAAAAAACTTAGCCTGTTTTCTATATGAGCAATACTATTAGTTTCTGCTGGGACAGGAAAGAGAATCAGGAAAAAATCCTTTTCCAGTTCCTCCCTTCCTTACTCCTCTCTTCTGCCTCCAGATGGTGACAATTATATTCAGTCTAAAAATCTAGCACTTCCAAATATCTTCCTCCTTATTGATCTAGATGTATACTACCCAACAGCATCGCCATTAGACACATGTGGCTATTGAATACTTGAAGCAAGCAAGTTCAAACTGAAATGGATTGTAGGTTTAAAGTACACGCTAGATTTCAAGATTTGGTGTGGGTATGAGTATCCCATGGGTACTGCACCATAAATGTAATGGCTTCATTATCTTATCTGTAAGTCAGAAGTCCCAGAAGAATATCTGAGTTGAGTCTCAAAGTCAAAATCCAGGTGTCCATGGCTTCTTTCACTTCTAGAGGCTCAGGAGATGAATGTGCTCCCAGCCTCATCCAAGTTGTTGGATCAATTCAGCTCCTTATGTTGCAGGTCAGGAGATTCACTTCTTCCCTGCTTTCAGCCAGAGTCCTCTGTCAGCTCCTAAGGCAACCTGCTTTCCTTGTTACGCTGTCATCTTCTTCTTCAAATTAGCAAGGACACATCGACTCCTTCACATGCTTTAAACTCCGACTAGTTGTGTTTCAGTGTTTCTCCTGTCACATCTCTTTTGCTTCCCATCTAAGTAAATCTGCAGTTAAGAGCTCACGTGAGAGAACTTTCTAGAATGCTCATTGAGAGGTCGAGGAGTGGTGTCCCAAACCAGGCACTACTTACCTGCTAGAGAAACTGGTCAAAGAAATCACTTCATGTTATTTTAAGATCCCATGACACTCAGGAAAAGTTTAAGAAGCCTTATAAGAAACTGGCCTGGAAGCACCATCTTGAAAAGAATCCAGTTGAAGAAGTGAAGTTTAACTAGATTTCTCAAGCTTATGAAATGGTCTCTGATGCAAAGAAAATGATGGAAGAGGAAAACAGGCAGTTAAAGAGATTGAAGCTGGTGGTGGTTTTGGCTCGCCCACAGACGTCCTTGGGTATGTTTTGTGGAGGAAGAGGAAGGGTATATAGAGAAAAGAAAGGTAAAAATGTTACACATCCACTCTCTGTAACCTCAGAAGCTATATGTAATTGTGTAACAAGAAAACCAGCGCCACAAAAGGATGTGATATGTGACAAATGTAAACGTTGAGGTGCTAAGAATGGAGAATGATCTACTCGCTGACTTACTGGAATACAAATAAGAGTTCACACAAGATTACACCTTGAATAGTTCAGCAAACTCAGTCTAAGCACGAGAGCAAGTGAACATGGGGAGCAGCACATCAGCAGTCAGGGTAAATGTGAAAACTGCAATGCAAAGAAGAAGATAGTTCAAGAGATGACTGTGCACGTCCATACCGACAAGACACGAAAGACCCCTGGAAGATGTCTCATGGTGCAGAAAGCTGAAACAGGACTAGAGCCAGGAGATACTGTCACTGGTTTAGATTAGAAGGACCACATGCTTCCTACTCCATGGGAGGAGTATGACTAAATCTGATCATAAAACTTGTTGAGTCATAGCATGGACTCCAAAAGTTAATATCTACTCTGGATATTTGAATCTTAGTCATCATCTCTCTCGCACAGGTTGGATGTTGTCTGAGGCACAGAGATACCAGTCTGTGCTAAATGAAGGCATGCCTTTTATTGAAGACCACGTGCAAACCATCACCTAATCATCCAATTTAAGGTAAACCCTGAAATTAAAACTCTTTTGAACTGAAAATTTTAAAACCCACTATATTTATAGAAATGTTTTGGTCTGTATACTTATTTGTATTAATTGGAATTCATTGCGATGTCTCTGGATTTATGTGACCGTTTTGTTACTTGAAGATGGTATAACGATACAGAATTTAGTTTATGGTAGTGAGAGAAATGATTTTATATGTATATATAATAGTTAAATAGCATAGGATGATATAGCATGTTTATGAATCATATACATATCATTGCATATATTTAACATATAGTTAATTAGCCCTGGTTACATTTTAATTCCTTCTCTTTACAAATTGGTAAGCCTCTGAATACCGATTTCTGGAGCTGGATAACTTATACATTAAAATGAAAAGATGTTTACATGTAGGAGTAGTAATCTGCACATAAGATATAGGAAGGTCTTCCTTAGGTATGTTACTTATATACTTTAAAACATTTGACTCTAAAGTGCTCTAAGTGACTGGAATTTAAGGTTGGGAATAGAGAAAATTATGATTGATAATTTTAATTGTGTGTTTAAGAGTCATCATACAGTCACATTCTCATGTCTCGATGTGATTAAGCAATTCTTGAAATGTATGTTTCTATAGTACATTGATTACAAAATATTTCCAATATCTGTTAGCATAGATTTTTTCCTCTTCAGATAAAGTACTGGCTTTCCCTAAGACATGCAACTTTCAGTTTTAACTAGTCAAAATTCAGTACAAAAATACTGCTTAAATATTTAAAACAAACCAGGCATGATAGTTCATGCCTGTAATCCCAGCAGCTGGGAAGCTGAGGCAAGAGGATCCTTGCAAGTGTGAGACCAGTCTGGGCTACAAAGTGAGCTCAAGGCTAGCCTGAACTACATAATGAGACCCTGTCTCAAAGACAATAAATAGACAAATAAATAAATAAAACACAAAAAGAGCCTATGTGATTAAATTATAAGATCCATAATCTTAATCACAGTCATTAAATCTCTTTTATTGTGTAATACAACATATTAAGATGTGCATGTCTTGGAGAGCCATTCTGCTTAGTGTGGTATGGAAAAAAATGTAAAATGCTTTCTAAATAATTTTATAGTTATTGCATGTTGAAATTAGAATATTTTAAATATACTGGATTGAGTAAAATATATAACAAAATTAATTTCACCTGTTTCTTAGTAGTATTTTAAAGACATTCTAGAATACTTCAAATTACTTACGTAGCTGACATCCATTCCTTGGACTATGCGTCAATTAGCCAGCACGTCTCTCGACCTAGGAAGAGGCGAATCCTCCTTAACCCTCTCTGGATCTCTTAATATCAGTCTAGGGAACCATCCATTCCATGATAAATGTTTCCCGCACAATTAAAGGAGGTCTTATACTTTTAGGTCGCCCATGGCTCAGTATGGCATAATATGATACAAAAGCCGCATCTTTCATACAAGAGAGCCTCAATTAGTGAGAGAACATGGAGCAATGCCTAGAGGGGCTTCTTTTCTTATAAGAGAAGACCTCCTGGTC
>RJWT010004425.1:0-33393 GCA_004365215.1 Cuniculus paca | reverse complement strand
CAACAGAGAGAATAGTTGGGGGGAAAAGATTTGTGGAGAAATTAAATCATTTTGGACATGTCTCGGTAGAGATGTTGGTAGGACACCCAACAGGGTAGCTGGAATTACGAGTCAGGAGTGAAAGCGAAACTGGAAATAACTTGAGGGGTGTTATGTTTCTTAAGATCACATCATAAGCTGTGAATGTGAAATGCCAAAGGGGGGATGGGGGAGGAGTACAAGAAAAGCAAAGAAGCCAGCTCAGAACACAGGCCTGGAGAGCATCTATACAGAGAAGGGGGAGAAGAAAGGTGATGTGGAAAGGGGGCAGAAGAGTCTATTACAGAAGTAGGAGATCCAAGTCAAAATAATGTCACAGAATCTGAAGAGAGAAAGAATGTCAAACAGTACACGGTCACATGTTACAGGGAAGTCAAAGAAGGTGACTCCAGGAGGAAACTGCTAGATGTAGGCTTTAGGTCAAAGGAGGCTTTCGATGGGGTAGAAATTAAACTGCAAGGAATGAATGGACCATGGGGAAGTTGAGACAATAAACACTGATTTTTTTTAAAGATGCTCATCACTGCTTAGAAGAGAGTAGCAAGAGAAAGCAACAAGACTGAAGGAAGAATTGTTTGTTTATATGATTTGAGATGAAGAGACTTGAGCATGTTTGCTGACAAAAGATAAGAAAACCAAAATGTTAAGAGAGTCAAGAAAGATAGTATTTAATAGGTTAAGATTTGGGAGAAGTATTATATATTATATAAGTATTATATAATATAAGTATTATATCCCAAGAGGGATAGTATTTAATAGGTTAAGATTTGGGAGAAGTCAAATTAGGAAAGATCAAAGATAGAGATTCTTTGACAAAAGAGACATGCCTTCCTCTGAGACAGGTGTAAAGGAGGAGAAGATAGATTTAAAAAATAGTCTCCAGATCAGGTCTTTAGCAAATTCAGATCCTAATAAACTTAGAAATGGATGTCATCAGTGAGGGACACAGGCATGGAGGTAAAGATGAGAGCAAGGGAAATAGAGGTCATAAAGAGTACAGAAGAGCGTTGGGGTGTGACTTCTTCAGGAGTATTCAGAATAAAAGAAAGTGGTATGAGGAGAAAGAGCAATTAGAATTACTCAGGAGAGGAACTGGCAGTCAGAGACAGGGAGGTAATGGTACCATTGAAACAGCGGTCCACTGAGGTGAGACTAAGCAGGGCCCTAAAGGACAAGAGCAGTTCGAAAGTTGAAGATGAATTCCCATTCGAAGGCATCAGAAAGAGAACATGAGGAACAAAGATGGATAGATGAAATAAACTCAGCGACTTCCCAATTTCCCCCAAGATGTTCATTTGCCCATCACACGCAATTAGCATCAACAGAAAGTCAGAAAAGCTGACAGCACTTTTCAGCAGCCTGCCAGGAACAGAGAGGTAGAAATTGGAGTTCCAGGCTTCCCTGGGAGCTAGAGCTGGAGGGTTTATTAGGAAAGAAAAGAAGAGAATTCAACCCCAAGTTCTGGCCAACTTTTCCTCTGAAGGCATTTGTGAATTTTAAACAACACGGACTTTAAATTGGAGAAACTAAGCAGGAAGTGCTGGGTAAGAGACTGAAAATATATCGTCAGAACCACTGACAGTCTCACTGAGTCTGAGAAGATAAGAACCAGAAGTCAGGGTTTGCTAAGGAGGAGTGGCCAAGGTGGAGGATGACTGAACGTTAGGATAAATCAGAAATAAACTGGACCTTGTAAATAATAAAACCCAGCTTCAGGTAAGATCAGTCCCTTATTGAGTTCAGGTGATGTTGACTCTGCCTAAGGAAGCTAAAGAAGTTATCTCTGGAAAAAGATAACATCATCAAGGGAATCTGCCATTTTTCATATACAATGTCTGACGTTCAGCCACACATGAAAAGGCATATCAAGAGAACTAAGCAAAACTGGGTGTGATGGCCCACGTCTGTAATCCCAGCACTCAGAAGGCTGAGGCAGGAGGATCATCACAAATTTGAGACCAGCCTGGGTTACATAGCATGTTTATTCAAGTCCAGCCTAAACTACATGGCAAGAGACTCTGGAGGGAGGGAGGGAGGGGGAGAGAGGGAGGGAGGGAGGGAGGGAGAGAGAGAGAGAGAGAGAGAGAGAGAGAGAGAGAGAGAGAGAGAGAAACTAAGCAAAAAAAAAAAGTCAATAAAATGATCTGAATATAAGTATTACCAGACAGGGACTACGATCAATCTGATCAAGAAAATAGGTCACAAAATGGAGAATTTCATGAGAATTGGAATCCTTTAGAAAGTAATCAAGGATATTGTAGAAATTCTTCCTTCAGTCTTGTTGCTTGCTGTGTTTCCCAGAGGCAGCATGTACTTTTATCTTTGCTTTCACCCTCTTTTTCTATTACTCAGCCCGAGCTCGCTCTGCAGAGCCAATTTCTCTCCTACTCTTCATTTTTACTTTTTCTAATAAACTTTGCCTTTGCATTTTGCTCATTTCATTCAATTCTTTTTCAAACAGAACCTGGAATCCAACTCCAGAAGAAGAGGCAAGCAACCCTGAAGCTGGTAATGCTTGCTTGGCGAGCCACTTTCAGAAGCAGGCGACTCGGTAACAGTCTCACTTAGTCACTAAGCTGCTCAGGTTGGGGTTGAACTTTCCATCCTCCTGCCTCAGCCTCTCAGAGTGCTGGGATTCTGGATGGGAGCCACCAGGCCCTTCCCTCTGAGTTATGACATGAGTGGCTCCCCAGGCTGGCTCGTGGGGGCTCGGAGGAGAGAGAAGTGGGAGTCAGCAGTCAGAGGTGCTCACGGCCCCACCGGTCTCTCGCCTCATGACAACCAGAACCTCTGAAGACTCTCGCAGGAGGAAAGGTGTTGTGTGGGGACCTTGGCCCTCCAGAACTCCTTTAATGCTCACCTTGCTCAATGTCTTTGAAACCAGGAGTAGCAGATTTCCATGAAACGTGGAGCAAACTCCTGACTACGGTCAAAGAAATTGTCACACTGGAATACGACGAGGGAACAACATGGAAGTGTCGCTCTTCAGAAGACACCCGTGCTTTCTGGGTGGCCTATCCCGAACCGCTTGGAGAAAGACTTTACATAGAAACGCAGAGTATTTTTTTTTTTTGAAAATCACGTTCAGCCTTTGCACAAAGGCATTCTAGAGTCTGAAGAACAAACACTTGTTCTGTATCGTAGGTGATGGGAAGAACACAGCAAGGGTGCAGACTACGTGGACTGCGTGCGTAGGTCTCTCAACACCCAGTGTATTAAAAAGCGTAAGTTGGCCGAAGCTGACCTGCAGTGTGGCTGTGGTGGTGTAGATACGAATGAGCCGCCCATGGAAACAGGAGCCCCGGCACTGGGCACGTGGGGGAAGTTGGTGGCTGAGCCACTGAACGCCGTCCTTATCCGAATGCTGCTCCAAAAAATCAAAAATGATCCTGGTGAGGACCTGAACCAGAAAGTAGTCCACGGGGCCATTAATTCCTTTGTTCATGTTAAACAGTAAAAGAAAAAATTTCAAGTTTTATCAAGGAATCTTTGAGTCTCCCTTTCTGACTGAAACAGGGGAGTATTACAAACCGAAGCTTCAAACGCATTACAAGAATCAAATTGCTCACAGTACACAGAAAAGGTTCTAGGCAGATTAAAAGATGAAGAAATTTGAGGTCGAGAATACTTTCTTGCTCAAAAGATGATAGTGCTTCCAGGGATGACAACAGTGACACCGGCCTTGTGATCTGATTGGGTCATGATTGTATCTGCAGTCAGTCGACTGAAACATGGTTACGGGGTGCATGACTGAGTTGAAGGTGATAGTTGGAATTATCCAAAACCCACAAATTCATCAGTCTCAAACTTCAAATCTGCGCTTTTCAAGCAGATCAAAGTCAAAGACCACACCTAGGCTACTGCATTACAAAATACAAAGAAAAATTCTTAAAAGCAACATATTAATCTCAAAGAAGCTACAAAAAGATGCTACCATATCCTTCAAATGTTAAAGGAAAACAAGAAACATTTTTAGGTACACAGCAAATGAGGGGATGCATTAAAAGAAGCCTGAAAGAAGTGTTTGAAACAGAAGAAAAATTATATCAGATGGAAGCATAGCAACCTAGGAAAGAGTGGAAATTAATGAAAAGGGTAAATATATGGATGAAATTAAACGAATTTGGAATGTTTAAAGCAGCAATAAAGTCCTATGAGTTTAAAACATACGTTGAAATGAAAATATACAACAGCATAAAAGAATAGGAGGGAGAAGTCAAGTTAAAATATGGCGTGGTCTCGACATTGTCTAAGAAGCATTACTATTATTTACTACTTTATTGAGCACTTTAATAACATAAGATTGCATGCTGCCATCTCTATTGAACCACTAAAACTTAGTAAAAGAATATATTACTTATGAGTTGATGAAGGTTGGAGTATACAGAATAATAAAAAATTTGATTAATCAAATAAGACCTCAAGACCATATTAAGTGAAATGAATCAGACACATGAACGTAAACATTGTGTGATTTCTCTTATATGAAAAACCCAAGTGCAAATAAAAAGCAAAATAAAAGATATGTCATAAGAAGCAGGGAGACACATCTTTTGCAAAAGAGAAGGCAATCAAGAGACAGAGGGAGGAGGAGAATGAGATTCAAAAAGGACTAAGACATGGTAGGTACACTTCCCAACTCCTGTGATAATCATAATCCTTATATACTACTAACATATACTAATAAAAATTTTAAAAACTTCTGAAAAATAAAAATAAAAGACTTTCATAGTGACTGAAATGGAAAGAAGACAAAGACAGAAAGGAACATAGACCAGATAAAAGTAAAAAGTTGGCAAGATGGTAGAATTAAAACAAAACATATCTACACCTTAAATAGAAATAGATTAAGTTTTTCAGTTAAAAGACAAAGATCAGCAGACTGGATAAAACAATACCTAACTCTTTGAGTTTACAAGGGGTAAAAAGAGATATTTATGCAAACACACCTGGTGAAGCAGTACTAACACAGACAAAGTGAGATTAGCGTAGGGAGTACAACTGTCAATAAAGAGGGAGGCTTATAATGATGATTGGATCAATTCACCATGAACACATAGCATTTCTCACTTTTATGTTCCTAATAATGTAGGTCCAAAAACATGTAACGCAAAAACTGGCATTCTGAAAGAAGAAAGAAACAAATCTACGATCAGGGTGAGAGAAATTTAGCACACTTCTTTCTGAAACTGATGAAAAAAATACATAAAAGCAAAAATACCCAGTAAGGATATGGAAGATTTGAAACATGAAATTCACAACCTTTAACAAGCTGAATTTATTTCTGAGGTGTAGAGGATTGAGCCTAGGACCTTGCACCTGCTAAATATGTACTCTATCACTAAGCTATACCCCCAGTCCCCAAATTTTCAAGTACTGCAAACAGCTGCAGAATATATATTTTTTCTGTTCAAAAGAATCTTGAAACAAACTGACCTTCTACTGAGCCATAAAACAAAATTTTGCAAGTTCAAAAAGTATGGAAACAATATAGAGTATGTCTCATAAGCACAATGGAATTAAGCAAGCAATCAGATAATTCCTTGATGTTGTGGTTTGTATATAAAATGCCTCCCAAAAGCTTATGTGTTGAAGGCTTGGTTCTCAAGGCAGTAATGTGCAGAGGTGGAGCTTTGAGCAAGTAACAGAACATAAGGAAGCTGACCTCATCACTGGATTAATCCACAGGAGGGTTTGTAACTGAATGCACTACGGGAATGTAGTGGAAACTGTAGAAGATGGGGCCCTGTTGGAGGAATAGGTCACAGAAGGTCATGCCCTGGCAAGGTAAATCTCTCTCTGCCTTCCATCTGCCATGAGATAGGCTACTTCGCTCTATCAAATGCTCCCACCAGTATATTCTGCCTCACCACATGCCCAGAAGCTATGGAGCCAAGCAACCATGTACTGAAACCTCTGAAATCATGAACCAAACTAATCTTTCCACCTTAAATGAATTTTCTCAGATATTTTGTCAATGGAAAGCCAACACACCCAAAATTAGAATGTTAAGCAATGTACTGCCAACTAATCAGTGGGAAAAATATGTCATATCAACGGAATGGTAATATGTTTTAACTGAATGATAATAGAAATATTACATAACAAAACATGTGGAATGTAGTTTAAACCATATGTAGAGGAAAATGTACAGCCTTAACATGAATAGTTTAGAAAAGAGGACTGAAAGTTAATGATCCACCTAACTCAAGAATTAGGAAAAATATGTCAAATTAAACCCAAAGGAAGCATGAGGAAAGAAATAATGAAGAGAAGAGTGGTAGAGGAAAATTGGCAGTAATGGGCCGCGAAATCTGAAATCCAAACATTGGGAACAAAAAACTTAGGGAAGACAAAGAAAGAAGCAGATTGAGACCTGGGAAGGAACTGATAAGAAAACTAGAAGTTTTAGAGAAGTTGGAGAGATAGTCCACAATGCAGAGACAAAAACAAAACAACCTGGATACTCTGTCCCCTACTCAGGGCTTGCAGGGAAAGGAACCCAGCTCTGCAGAAACAAGGGAAGTATCCAGAAGTGGGAGCTCCAGGAAGAAAAGGTGGAAAAGTCCATGGCTGTTGTAAACTGTGAAAGCAGCTCTGGGTTTTGATCCGAGGGGACTCCTTCCACAGAGCAGGCAATAACGGGAGGAATTCCAGCACTGGTGCTCACCACATCACCAGAGCGCTTCATCAGGCACCATTTCGGGAATGGGCTGCTTACTTAAATCTGAGAATTACTTAGAACAAATAATAAGCAACTTCAGCGTTCACAGGGTAGCCCTCCCACAGTGACTGGGTGAGAGAAAGCCACAAGAGACAGCTATGGACAGGGAGTGGGCTAGAAAGAGATCCCTGAGGTGTTTAAGCTCAGGCGGGGAGTAACACAGTCCGTGTGCTCCATGGTGAGAAGCCAGGTGTGGCTTAGAAACGGTGGGTTTGAAAGAGCTGGCATTAAATATTTGAAACCTTGCCTTGCTGCCTACGGATCAGATCTGAAGTCTGATCGCCTTTCCTAGCTACCAATGTGAGCAAGGATGCAACCCAGCAGGGACATTGCCACAGCCAGAGGTAAACAGGAGGCCTCCGGAATAGCAGGGGCCACAAGGTTAGGCAAAGAAAACCACGTCATGCTGGGCTCCAAAAATGCAGATCCTGGAAGGATAGCACTCATTCAAACATACAGAGAAGTTTTTGGAAAGAAACCACAGGAATTATGCAAACACTGGAAATGAAATAATCCTCTCTTGAGTAATCAATGAGTCCAAGAAGAAATCAATTCCTATAATCAAACAATAATACCAGTACCTCATACCAGAACATATGAGACACAATGAAATCAGTCCCAAGAGGGAAATTTATAGCTCTGAATTTATAGCATCAGAAAAACAGAGCAAGTTCAAATACATAACCTAATTATGCTCAAGGTCCTAAAAAAAAGAACAATCTGAATCCAAAGCTAGTGGACGGAAAAAAATTGTAAAGATCAAAGCAGAAATTAATAAAACTGAGACTAAACTAAACCAAACAAACAAATAAACTCCAAAGAATCAATGACTCAAAGAACTGGTTCTTTGAAAGAACAAACAAAATAGACAAACCCCTAGCCAATCTTATCAAGAAAAGGAAAGACTCAAATCAATGTGATTAGAAATGAAAAAGGCACAACCACAAAGGATTCTGCTGAAACCCAGATTATTAGTAACTACTCTGAGAACCTGCACTCTAATAAAAACGGAGAATTCAGAAGAAATGGATAGATTCCTATGTACATATGAAATAGCAAAACTTAAGCAAGAAGACATAAAAATCCCAAATAGTCCAATATCAGGCAATGAGATTGAAGTAATAATAAAAAAATAAAAACTCCCAACTAGCCAGGCATGGTGCCTCACGCCTGTAATCCCAGCACTCAGAAGGCTGAGACAGGAGGATCGTTGCGAGTTCAAGACCAGCCTGGGCTACAAAATGAGCTCAAGGCCAGCCTGAACAGCATAGTGAGACCCTGTCTCAAAAAGACAAGGGCCGGGGATTTGGCTCAGTGGCCTAAGCGCCTGCCTGGCAAGCGCAAGGTTGTGAGTTCAATCCCTGTTGCCGCAAAAAAAACAAAAAAGAAACAAAAAACTTCCAACTAAGAAAACCCCAGGTGGCTTCACTACAGAATGAGTTCACTGCAGAATTCTGTAAGAATTTTAGGTAAGACCTAACAATAATACTCTTCGAACTCTTTAATGAAATAAAAAGAGAAGTACATCCAAAGTCATTCCCGGAAGCTAGCATTACTTTGATTCCAAAACCAGAAAAAGACCCAATAAGGAAAGAGAACTGCAGGTCTATCTCTTTAATGAACATGGATGCAAAAATCCTCAGTAAGATACTGGCAAACAGAATGCAATAAATCTTTAAAGAAATCATACATCATGACCAAGTAGGATTCATCTCAGGGAGGCAGGGAAGGCTCAATATATGCAATTTAACAAATGTAGTACATCACACAAACAGAAGCAAGGACAAAAATCACGTATTCATGTCAACTGATACA
Organism: Cuniculus paca; assembly: GCA_004365215.1. Taxonomy (NCBI): domain Eukaryota; kingdom Metazoa; phylum Chordata; class Mammalia; order Rodentia; family Cuniculidae; genus Cuniculus; species Cuniculus paca. The sequence continues at coordinate 24,815 of RJWT010004425.1, read as the reverse complement.
GAAAAAGCCTTTGATAAAACCCAACACCCATTAATGATAGAACCCTGAGGAAAATACATACTGAAGGACCTTATCTCAATCTGATAAAAGGCTATTTTGTGACCAATGGCCACATATTGAATGGGGAAAAGTTGAAATCTTTTGCTCTAAAATCAAGAACAAGAATAAGACAAGGATGTCTGCTGTCATCACTAGTGTTCAATATAGTTCTCAAAACATTAGCCAGAGAAAGCAGGTAGGATATAGAAATAAAAGGGATATGGATAGGAAATGAAGAAGTCAGAATATCATTATTTATAGATAGCATAATCCTCTGCTTACCAGACCCAAAAAATTACAGCAAAGGACTCCTAGAATTAATAACCAAATTCAGTAGTGTAGCAGGATACAAAGTCAACACTCAAAAATGAATAGTATTTCTATACACCAATAATAAATTCTTTCTCACTGAGAAAGAAATTAGAGATGCAATATCTTTCACAATAACATTAAGAAACATTAAATACTTAGGAATTAACATAATTAAAGAAAGTGAAAGACTTCTATAACAAAAGCTACAGAACTCTGAAAACAGAGGATGAAGACAAAATCAAAAGGAAAGACAGCCTCTGTTCTTGGATAGGCAGAACCAATACTGTCAAAATGGCCATACTTCCAAAACTGATATGCAGATTTAACACAATCCCAATCAAAATACTAATAGCATTCCTCACAGAACTAGAGAAGGCAATTCCAAAATTCATATGGAGCCAGAAGAGACCTAGAATAGCAAAAGCAACACTACGCAATAAGAACAAGGCAGGAGGCATCACAATCCTGAACTTAACGTCATACTACAAAGCTACAGTGACAAAAACAGCATGGTATTGGGGGAAAAAAGACATGTGGATCAATATAACAGAACAGCTGCTGCAGAAACAAATTCAGGCACATTCAACTACCTAATCTTTGAAAAAATGGGCCAAAAACTTTCACTGGAGAAAAGATAGACTCTTTAACAAATGGTGCTGAGAAAAATGACTATGCACATGTGGAAGACTGAAGCTAGACATATTGTCTCTCACCATGCACTAAACTAAAATACAAATGGATCAGAGATCTAAATGTTAAAACAGAAACAATCTGCTGGACGGTAAAATAGGCAAAACCCTTGAAGACACAGATATAAGCAAAGACTTCTAAACTGACCCCCAAGAAGTAACAAAAATCAACAAATGGGATCACATCAGATTAAAACCTTCTGCACATCAAAGGAAGACACCAACAGAATGAAGAGACAACCTACAGAATGGGAAAATTTTTCCAGCTACTCCTCAGACAATGGACTAATATCTAGAATATGTAAAGAACTAAAAACATTAGACCTTCTATAATGAAAGACCCAATCAAAAAAATGGGCAACTGAAATGAACAGATACTGCTCAGAAGAAGAAATACAAGTGGCCAATAAATATATGAAAAAAAAGTTCAATATCTTTGGACATTAGAGAAATACAAATTAAAACAACACTGAGATTCCATCTTCCTCCAGAAAGAGTGACTGTCATCAGTAAATCAGATAACAATGCTGGCAAGGCTGTGCAGAATAAAAGGAACCCTTCTGCACTTTTCGTGGGAATATCAACTAGTACAGCCACTTAGAATTCAGTATGGAAATTCCTCAAAAACTAAAATGGATAAAGAAAATGTATTTATACATGGTGGAGTACTATTCTGCCATAAAGAAGGATAAAGTTGAGTCACTTGTAGGAAAATGGGTGCACCTGGAGACCATAATGTTAAGTGAAATAAATCAGACACACAAGCTTAAATATCATATGGTTTCTTATATAATGAGAAACCTTAAATATAAATAAAGAACAACACAAAAGATAGAAAATAGGAAATGGCAAGATAGATCATTTGTATATGGGAAAGAGGGATGATAGATGAAGTGGGAGGAGGGAAATGAAAGGGAACAGAAAAAGAAAAACAGAATTGGAATGTGTTGTGTCCATGTGCCAACTCCCTCAAGGAATGTGATCACTGTGTACTAATATACATGGACCAATTTTAAAAAAAAGTTATGGTGCATAAGAAAGAGTGTAAACAAAGAACTTGGAAATGAACTAGAAAAATATTAGCAAAGCCAAGACTGATCAAGAGGAGGAGGAGGAACAGGAGAAGGAGAAGGAAGAGAAGGAGGTGGGTGAGGAGGAGGAGGAGGAAGAGAACTATATAAGAAATTAAAATGAGGGCCTCATTACAGATTTTGTAATGTTGTAGGCATTAAAACATATTAAGGAGATACTGTATTATGAATATCTTTTTGTCGTTATATCTTTTAAGATGTGGATAAAATAAACTTAATTTCCAGAAAAGTATGACTTAAAGCCAATAAAAGAAACACAAAACATAAATGATCTGTTTTCTATTTTAAAAGACTGGATCTGAGCCGGGAATGTAACTTAGCGGTAGAGCCCTGGTCTGGTATGTATGATGCCCTGGGTTTGCGTCCCAGTGCTAGGAAAACAAATAAACAAACAAATAAACTGAAAACTAAAACTGTTATCGACCTTCTGGAAAGGAGTTTCTGTCCTACATGATTTTGTGACTAAATAACCTACAAACTTATCTAGAAAATAAAAAGAGAGTGAACACTTCTTAACCTGATTCATGAAGCAATATAACCTTGATGATAAAATCTGACAGGAAGGTAAAATAAAGTACTATTATAAGGTAATTTCTCTTATGACCACAGATACAAAAGTCCTGAACAAAATATTAGCAAATTAATTCAATGATGTGTCAGAGGTAAATATTATAGCTAAATTGATTTCTTATCCCAGAAATTCAAGGTTTGCTTAACAAACCATCAATAAGTACAAATCTCTGTATTAATGAATAAAAGAGAAATATAGTAATTTTTAGACATGGAAAAAGCACTTGATGAAACTTATTAAGTATGGATGATAAAATAGAAAGGAATTTCCTTAATCGAAGTTTAAGAAAATGTATAGCAAGCATAGTATTTCATCATCCGATATTGCCATCCTTTCCCCAAGACTGAAAATAAAACCAGCATGCCCACACTACCACTTTTATTCAACATCACACCATAGGCTATAGCCAGTGTAAAAAGCTTGGAAGAAAATGTGCAGGTATTGAGAAAGAAAAACAACAAAACCGCCATTTTTGTTTTCAAAAATCAAATAGAATTGATTGGGGTGTAGGTCAGTGATAGAGTACATGCTTAGCACATTTAAAGCCCTGGGCTCATCCCCAAATACCAAACACAAAACAAAGCAAAACAACAAATTCAAGTGGAACCTACAGATAAATAATTAAAATTAATACGTAAATTTGCTGGTTATACGATTATACATAAAAATCAATTGTATTTTTAAATATCCACATCAAGTAATTAGAAAATTAAATTTAAAACTTGATGCTATTTATAATTAATATTTTAAAAACAAATATTTTAGTAATAAATCTAACAAAACAAGCAACCTCTATAGAGAAACTATGGACATTATTTGGAAGCATTAAAAATCAATAAATCCAAGAATATAATACAATTCTGGACTGGAGCACATAATATTTTTAAATTAATATTTATTGGTATATTTTTGACACACATAATGAGCACATTCATCACAGGAAATTTGTACCTGTACATAATATATCTTAATTCTTCTTTTTTTCCTATCCCCCTACCTCCTTCAACCCTTCTTTCTCTTCCTATGTACAAAACTTTGTTCCCATTGTTTTACTTGCATTCTTATCCTTTCATTCTTTTCTTTTTTATCCCTTTTCCCTTCTTCCCTTCCCCTTCCCTCTTCCTTGTTCCTCTTCCTAGTTGAACATTTTCTTCCTATTTCTCAAAATCTGTCCTATATTTTGCTCCTTATTTACCCTTTGGTTTTCTCATACAAGAGAAACAACTCTATATTTAAACTTGTGAGGAGCACATAATGTTTTTTAAATATTAATTTCCTCCCAAACTGATAAACAATATTGCAAAATAACAATTTTCTCCTAAACCGATGAACCTGAGGATATTACGCTAAGCAAAGCCATGTAATCCTCAAAACTATCCCAGCAGGTTTGTTTGGTTTATCTTACTGTTTGCATGTGGAAATGGACAAGCTGAAGCTGGATTTAAATTACATATGGAAATAAAAGGGCCAAGAGTAGCTGGGACAATCTTGAAGAGAAATGCTGAAAAGCTTGCACAGATATCACAAGGTATTATAATACTGGGGAATCCGGTCAGTATGGAATTGGCCCAAGGAAACATGACCAGATGTATCTACCAGCAGAGAGCACAGACACTAGACTAACGCTTGATTGACAACAAAGAGGATACTGTGGTGTGAGGAGAGAGGATCATAGGCTTACTGAGTCATTTTGGGCCAGTGGATATCCATAAGGAAAAATCTCATCTTATCTCTTCCAAATCATTTTTTAAAAAAAATTCAGCTTCATTCTATATCTCAGATGTGAAAAGTAAAACAAGTATACTGTGAAGTGATAACACAGGTGAATATAAGCAAAGGGTTCTTAAACAGGATGTGGAAATCACCAACCGTAAGAGAAAACGTTTATAAATTACAATACATTAAAAATGAAGAATTTCCGGTTCATGAAAAGATACCATTTTAAGAGAGTGAAAAGGCAAGCCACAGATTGAAGGAAGAGATATGCAATTTCCAACAAAGGACTCATTCATAACAAATAAAGAAGTCCTTTAGGTTACTAATAAATAAAACAGGGAAAAAAAAAAAAGCTATGAAAAATACTTAGCATGCACATCACCAGAGAATATCCAAAGGGCCATACTCTCATTATTCATAAGGAAAATGCACATTTCAACCGCAATTAAATGGTGCTTTTTGAGCACCAGAATGGCTAACAGTAAAACAATTGTTGGTGAGGTTGTGCAGCTAGAAGTCTCATACAGCTTTGGAAAGGCTTTTACAGTACCGTAATGTCTTGGTTCACAAATGCTTCTGTCTTTGAACAATTTGGCTCACAAACAGAAGTGTTTGGCAGAATTTTGCTTCTGTTTGTGAACCCTGCATCTGGTGCTGAACACAACCACAGCCATCTTCCCCGCGTGAACATGAGTAAGGCCATCTTCCCACTCTGACGGGTGGTCGTGGCTTCCTGGAGTGGAGATCGAGGTCGCAGAAAGACCTGAGCACACTTGCTGGGAAGCTTCTTCCTGTGCTGTTTAGCACACACGGTCCTGCGTGGCATCATTCAATCCAGCACGGCTCCAAAGAACGTGCAGAGTGGTAATGAAGGCGACAAGAAAGTACACAGCAAGAATGGCAAGAAGAAGGTTTCGAAGAAAATAACCATTGACATGAAGGAGGAAATCGTAGAAAACTATGAGCGTGGTATTCATGTGACTGACTGATCTGGCCTCAGAGGACAAGATGGTGAAGTCGACAATCTTGACTATTTTGAAGAGTAAAGATGCCATCCAAGGAGCCGATGTGGCAACAGGAGTAACGATGTAAACCAAGCAGAAGACACAAGTGCTAGAGGAGGTCAGAAAACTTGCTAGTGTGGCTGGATGAGAACCAGCTGGCAGGGGATACGATCTGTGAAAAAGCCAGGGAACCGCACAGCGATTTACGGCAAGAAAACCCCACTAAGAGCAACGGGTGATGAATCTAAATCCAGTGGAGGCTGGTTTGATAAATTCTGCAAGACAGGCGGCATCCACCCTGTGACAAGGCACGGCGAGGCTGCTGCAGAAGCCTGCAAGAAAGAACTCGCAGGATTCATGAAGGCAGAAGGTTGTGTCACTCAACAAGCGGTCGATGGTGATGAAGCAGGGCTCTTCTGGAAGAAGATGCCAAGCAGAACCTGTGTCATGCAGGAGGAGAAGGAACTGCCGGGCGCAAGCCCACGAAGGCCAGGTTGACACTTTCACTATGTGCCAATGCGAGTTGATCTGGAGATGAAGCCGCTGTCTGTGGACCATTCCCAGCCCGCGAAAGCCTGGGTCACAGGGCGGGTGTTCATGGAAGGCTGCACGGGGAGCTCCCCCCCACCGTCACGAACCGTCTTCCTGACAACCGACTGCCGGGCAGGCGCCCTCCTCGGATGGACGAGGCCCCGGCGCCCCCTCCAGCCTCCGCGGATGACACGGCCATGAGTGTGACTTCACGAAGGCCACGTTCCTCCCCCAACACGACGCCTCTTCCGCAGCCCGGGTCCCGCGAGAAGCTGCCCACGGAGGCGCCCGGCAGCTGTCTGGACCTCCCGGGGAGCCGCCCCTGACTCTGCAGGAGCGCTGCCAGGGACACTTCGGGGACCTCCGCGGCACCCACTCATCGCCCGAGCCCGGCAGACGTCGCGCACCGGACTTCACGCGCCCTGGACGTGGCTGCGAGGGGCGCACGGGGAGGGCGGAGACCGCGTCCCCGGCAGAGCGCGGCGCGGACAGACGCGGTGGTGGGGCCCGGGGAGCTCGCGGGGACCCTGAGGAGGCGCCGGCGGCGGACGCTTCCCGGAGCGGCAGAGCGAGCCGCAAGCCGGGTGCGCGCCAGGTTGCCCCGAGAAGCAGCACCCCAACATAACTGTGACCAGCCGGGCTCAGTCCGATGATCGAGGATGCGGCCTCCCGTGTCCAGAGGGTCGCGCAGGGCCGGAGAAAACAAGGGGCGTTAGAGAGGGCTCTCATCAACACGGACCTCGCAGCTCCGAGACAGAGAAGAGCGGGACCCCTGACGGCGGCCTCCCCGCGGTCCTTACGGAGGGGACCCTCCCTGGAAACCGTGCCCTCCTGGCCCCCCACCCTCGCCCTCCACGCCAGAGGTCAGCCCAAGGTCACTGTGCTCCTGCCTCATTCTGCACGCACTGCACTGCGGCTCCTACTTTCGTGGTTGAGAAAACACACAGGGTTCACCACAGGTAAACCTCATGGGGAAATCTGATTCGGTTCCTGACCAGAATCCCGGAGCGAATGAAGGGCGGGAACTGAGGTACCACTGTATCTACTAAAGCTGAAATATATGCATAACTGTGACTCACCAATTCAACTCCTATATATTCCACAGAAAGGCATGCATGTATTCTAAAAAGGCACGTTAAGCACAGCATAGATGTATTGTTCATAATAATCAAAAGCTAAAATAACCCAAATACTCCTCAGCCTTTATAATTTCAGAATAAATTATAGTAAACTTGCCAGCTTAAATATTATAAAACATTGAAAATTAATTTAGTATTGCTCTACACAGTAACACAGGTGGGTCTTACAAAAGTAAAATTGAGCAAACGAGGTCAAAGCAACATGTATTAAATGTCTCCACTTATACAAAGTTCAAAAACAAAGAGAACTACCTCCATTCATGAGGTGGCTGCTATTTAAAATAACAAAAACAAAAACAGAAACAAAACCCAAACACCTAGAAACTAACAAGTGCTGTCAAAGATATGGAGACTTAGCAACTTTTACACAGTGTGACAAGAATAAAAATGGTGCAGCACCTATGGAAAACGGTATGGCTACTCCTCAAAAAATTAAAGGCAGGATTACATGTGATCCAGAAATTCCACCTCTGGATGTATACTAACATACAAAGGAATCGAAGGCAGGATCTGGAGATATTGCATATCCATGTTCACAGCAGCATTATCCACAAGCTAAAAATTAGAAGCAACTCAACTACCCACTGATGGATAAATTGATAAGCAAAATGTGGTAAACATATAGAATGGAATATCGCTGAGCCTTAAAAAGTCAGGAGGAGCTTCTGCTACATGCTAGAATATGGATGAAGCTGAGAACATTATGCTAAGTGAAAGGATCCAATTGCAAATTAACAAATGAAACACACACTGTGTGACTACATTTATACAAGAGATACCTACAGTAGTCCAATTCAGAGCCAGAAAGTAGACGGTGATTGCCAGGAACTAGGAAAGAGGGTAGGGAGAATTATTTAATAGGTAGCTAGTTTTAATTTTGCAAAACGAAGAGTCCTGGACATTGGCCAAGGCAAACAGGTGAATGTATCCAACACTACTGGAGTGTATAATTAAAAATGGGTAAGATGGTGAGGTTTATGCTGTATGTACTTTACCACACTTAAAAATGAAAACAAATAAATAAACAAAGGCAAGTGGGATGTTCGGACTGACATCAGTACAGGACCTTAGGTGAGGGGCTGATGACTGGGAGAGGGCGGGGCAGGGTTTTGGAGGGTGGGGGAATGTTGCGTTTCCCAATCTGGAAATGGGAACCAGAGTGTTTTCATTCGGGAATTGATCAAACCCTCTACTTTGACATCTATGCTCTTCTCTCTGCTCTAACCAAATTAATAACAAAAATTACTTTAAAAATAGGTCAAAGTAGAACATGTAAGAATAGGAAGGAAATGAGTGGGTACTTATCAGATATCCAGATATGTTATCAAACTATTAAATGAATGTGGCTACTGGCACAGATGCAGAAAAGTGAAACCATTGGGAAGATCCATGCAATAAATGAGAATTTAATATGTGATCAAGGAGGCAGTTAGAAATCAAAGATAGAAAAGCTGAACTATCAGTAAATGATATTGATACAAGTGATAAATAATTTGCCTTCCCCTAGCTGCTAGGGCTGTGTCTCCTGCTGTGGCCCCCTCAGGAGGGTAGAGGAGCAGGACATCAACGCATAGGGTGCTGTTATTTCTGGGTTTGAGGGAACTCTGGCCATGGCTGGTTCTTTGCATTTCTGTAGCCATGAACTCAAGGGCTTAGAGCCACTAACCCATAGTACAAATTCTAGAGGCCTGTGGGAGGGGTTGCAGGGGGCGTATAATGTTGTGCCAAGGACAGATATAGGGCTTGCACTGCTCAGGCTTTCCCAACTATGCAGTGAAGTGTGTGAGTATGTGCGTGTGTGTGTGTGTGTGTGTGTGTGTGTGTGTGATACAACTACATATGCAGGATAGAATGTAGATGTATGTTCTTGTATACACACATGTATTCCATGTTAGGGAGACAAATCTGCTTCGCTCCAAGTCCACCAATTTAGATGCTAGTATCATCCCCCCAAAAAAAAAAAAAAACAACTATCGCAGAAACATCTAGATTAAGCTTTTGCCAAATATATGGGCACTATGGCCCAGCCAGTTGCCATACAAAGTTAATCATCACAGATGCATAGTGTTCGACCATAAGAAGTCTATAATGTGCAGACCTTGCCCATAATCTCTCTCTGCCACCACATTCACAAATCCTACACACAGCCAACCTTTGCATGCTAATCAGCAGCTAGGACATGCTAACTCAGTTAAAAGAAGGAGACAAACAAGAGAAGAAAAGAAACATTTAGGATCTGAGCCCCACAGGACACCGCTTCCAAGAATCACATTGGTTCTTCCAGTCCAGGGAGGGCTGAATACACCACTTATGTGAGAACTTGAAGAACTGGAAATTTTGACTTCCATTCAAGCGTTTGCCGCCAGCGTAGACACCTCAGCACACTGGACAAGGGACAGAGTATGATAAAGTTGCTAACTTTAAATGGGTACAGTTCGGAGATCTGCAGATGCTCAGAGCAGAGGCCTCGAAGCCTCAAAACTGGGTACCAGGCTCCCTACAGACACCTCACTTCCCTGCTTTCGCTTAGAGAGCAGTCAGGACCAGGAAGCAGCCAGTCACGTGAGTCCCCCCAGGCCAACTGCCCACTTCGCAGGGTACCTCCCGCTAATCTGAGAATTTGATTATAAGCCAAGGGAAACGGTTATATAACTCTGAAAGTTTAAACTTGGGAAAGCACACGCACGCATGCCAACAAGGACTCGGTTCAAAGGAGAAAACCACAGGGCCGAACCCCCAGGTCCTTATTCTGTTGCCCCGTGAAGCCATGAGCTGGGTTAGTTCATACCTCTACCTGTTTTCCTGGCCGCCCAAATGGCCATGCCATCCAACTAATTAAAAAGTGCTTGCTGTCTCCTGGAGCTTGCCAGAGTCCTCCTCTGGGTGGAAACAGAGGCGGCAACTGTTACGAGTGTCTGTGGTGCCCATCTTGGCACTTTGCCCTGCTGACCAGCGCCATGCGCACCTGGCCTGGTGGCGGGAGGGGAGGTGGCTGCAGTGTCTGGAGGGCCACAGGCCTGGTCTCTGGCCAGGCAGCAGAAACATCACTGTCCCAAGGCGGGGTGGGGCCTGAAGGCAGCTGTGGCATTACTGACAGGCAGAGGCAGCACGGAGGTCCCAGCAACAGGGCCCAGCCTCAGCGAGAGCGAGACCCCAGGTGTCCGGCTCCCCAGTTTGTGTTCCAGAAAGTTCCGTGGATGGCTATGGGGCAAGTGAGCCAGGAGAGGCAGGAAGGCAGCTGCCAGCAGGGAGGAAGGGAGGCCGTGCCTCAGGCTAATCCCTGTGAGAACCGCTCGGAGAGAGCCAGGGCAGGAGTCCAGGAGCCAGGGCCGGCGCTGCCCCTAGAGAGCTAATGCCACTGCCTGCCGGTGGGAGAGGGTCACGGGGGGGTCCGCAGGCAGCAGGATCCAGGTTGGGGGTTGCCGTCCTCAGGAGCACTGCGCCCCTCCCCAGTCGCGTTAGCACTGCTGAGGCTGTGGCCTACCGGCCAGGGGTCCTGTTCATGGGATTTGGGGAGAGGTGGGTGAACTATGCTGAGTGCATTTTGCTTTGACTGAATGAGGAAAAATAAAGGTAAAGTAATAAGATTTCCCAAAGGCTAAACGTATAATAGTCCCCCTTTACCCTCAGGGAGACTGCCTGAGATGCCCAGTAAATGCCCAAATCGGAAGATAGGACCAAACCATAACTATGCTGTGCTTTTTTCCCAATATTCCCACACCTGTGAGAGGCTCAATTTATAAATTAAGCACAGTAAGAGATGAATGGCAATAAATAAATAAAAATAAAATAGAACAATGATTAACAATATACCATAATAAAAGTTAAGTCAATGTGGTCTGTTCCTCATCTCCTTTTCTTTCAAAATGTCTTATACTACTTTAACCTCTGGACTTCAAGGAAGCACCTTACTGCTTCTCTTTGACACACCCAAATTGCCAGCACCACTACTCCTGGGCTTTGTGGCCATGAAGAAAATAAGCGTTGGTTGAACACAGGCATCAAGACACTGCCACAGTTGAGCTGGTAACTGAAATGACGACTAAGGGGCTATAGGGTAGGTTCGATAAACAGTGAGGATACTCTGGGTAGAGGAATTGTTCACCTCTGAGGTGGGACAGAGCAAGACAGAATGCGAGTTCATAGTGGTCTTCACAGCAGCGCATAATTTAAAGCTTGTTTACTTCTAGAGTTTTCCATTTAGCATTTTGAGACCACAGTTGACCACAGGTAACTGAAACCACAGAAAGTAAAGCTGTGGATAAAATGGGGGCTACAATATTTAGTCCAAAGATTACTCCTATTCTAACTCAGGTTAGCATAATGTTTGACTTGCTCTATGGATAGTAAGCTATAATTGTCAACGTCGTTGCTTTTAATGTCCTTACTGGACAATTTACCCATTTTTTCCCCTTTAATTTTACTGGCTCATGAAAACCCAAACTTCAGAGAAGGAAAGTATTCCAGGGGAACTGGAGATTTAGCTCAGTGGTAGAGTCCTTACCCACTACACACAGGACCCTAGGTTTGATTCATAACACACACACACACACACACACACACACACACAAAAGCATCCCATAGAAACTTTCTTCTGTGATTATTCTACCTGTATCTTATTTCATGCTATGAACTCCTAATATTCATCTCATTCAGTCATTCGATAGATTCTTAAACAAGTATCTACTGTGTTGGTTAAAGATATTATCAAGATGTAATATTTACATATAGGGGATAAAAGATTTTGAGTATCTCACAAATGAATGACATAAAAGCATTGAATTGGATTCATATGCAAATGTGATTAAAAATACAGTAAAAGACATTGTCATTAATCTCCCTCAAAATATTCACCCTTACTTCAAGTACACTTATCTCATCATTCTTACCCCTTTCTGAAGCAGTTCTGGAGTCCTCCTTCTGAGTGTCTTTAGTAGCACTGTCCTGGGTGCCTCAATGTCCTGAATAAATTCAAAATGTTTATCTTTCACAGTCATTTTGACTTTGGGGAGGAGCCACAAGCTGCCTGGTGCCAGATTTGGTGAATAAGGCGGATGAGGACACACTGTAACATTTTTATGAGGCTGCCTTTCTGTGGCATCCACCATATTTTTTATCACTTCCTAAAACCACTTGCAAAAGAATGTGTATTTCAATCACACCTTGTATTCATCCTCAACACATCTTGCCTTTGATAAATTTAACTAGGGCTTAGCCACTAGCATTATACCATCAAGTTTTCTCTGGCTGTTTTTTCCCCTCTCAGACACAGGTCATGATATTTTTTTTATTCTTTTTTTTTGCTGCACTGGGGATTGAACTCACGACCTTGCGCTTGCCGGGCAGGCGCTTAGACCACTGAGCTAGATCCCCAGCCAGGTGTTTGAGACAGGGTCTCGCCATGCCATTCAGGCTGGCCTTGAGCTCACTTTGTAGCCCAGGCTGGTCTCGAACTCACAACGATCCACCTGTCTCAGCCTCCCCAGTGCTGGGATTACAGGCATGAGCCACCACACCCGGCTAGGTCATGATATTGACATGATATTAACAGATCATGAATGCAAATCATCCTGGAATTAGTTTGTGGTGACCATAGCTGTGTCCTTGCCCCTTTCTTTTAGTTACCATCTAGATCTGTCACTGGATTTCAGGGCTCGTTTGTCATTGCAACTTAACCCAGCCCTCCTGAATCATACAGTGACTTCTTAGCATGTTAGTCAGCATTCGGTTGCTATAGCAAATACCTGAGATAATCACCTTAGAGTGGAGGTTTATTTTGGCTCATAATTTGGGAGTTTTCAGTCCCTGATCAAGTGGCCATGTTGCTTTGGGCCTCCATGGTGCAATGCATGATAGCGGGAGTGAATTGCTCATCTCAAGGCCAAGAAGCACAGAGAAGTAGAAAAGAGCTAAGTCCCAGGGTCCCCATCAGGCCATGCCCCCAGTGACCTAAAGACCTCCTCCAGACCCCATCTCTTACAGGCTCCATCACCTCCCAATAGCACCAAGCAGGAGACCAAGCCTTTGACACGTGGGCGTTTAAAATCCAAAGCATAGTGCTAGTCTGAACCTGTTTCACTCTGTGTGCTGAGCAGGGCTGACCTGATAACTGGATGAAGTAAGGGATTGTTTCTGAGGTATAACTGGAAATTTTCTCACGTCCAAGGAATCTTTCACTTCGTTATTTATGGTTGTACCTAAAGTGATTTGAGACTTTTGGGTTTTGATTTTTTAAATTACCTTTCCCTTTTAGGCATCTTTTAAAAGTGTGAACACTTCTGAGACATTAGTTCCTTCTTGGTGAACTTGCTGCTACCTCTGTGGACAGTATTTACTCACCCTGTGGCGGCTGACTGCAGAGTCTTGCTCAGTGCTAAGTATGGGTCACAAAGCAGGGGTTGGAGGCTCAGGCTGTCACCTCAGACATCTCTGGAGCTGAGCCCTGTGCTCAACTTGATGTGGAGATAATAATAGTCCCTTTCTCACAGGGCTGTGTGATAAACGAATGCTCTAATCTACGTAAACTACTTCGCACTGTACCTGCCACCCAGTCACCGCTCAGTAGCCAGTGTGCCAGCCAGCCTTCTGTGACTGTAACAATACCTGAGATAAATTAATTTAATTTACTTTGGCTCATGGTTTCAGAGGTTTCTGTGCATGGTTGGTCAGCTCGCTCCTTTGGACCTGTAGTGGACAACACATTACAGTGATAGGACATAATGAAGGCAGCTGCTTGCCTCAAGCCATCTGGAAAGCAAAGGACAGAAGGAGCAAAGAGCTGGGGTCCCAGTATCTCCTTCAGGGGTGATCCCCAGTGGTTTAACTTCTACAAAGCCCACTTACTTAAAGTTCCCCCACCTCTCAGTAGTGTTACAGACCAGGAGCCACAGCTTTGACAAAGGGGCCTATGTGGACAGCCTAGATCCAAATTATAGCAGGTGTACTGTTAGTATGGTGTCCATGAGTTTGCTATGGCTGGCATAACAAAGTAACACTGACTGGGTGGCTTAAGGCACACGCATTTGTGTTCTTACAATTCTCAATGCTAACAAGTTGGCAACAAAGGTGTTGGTAAGATTGAGGGAAGATCTGTTCTGAACTCTCTCCTTCCTGGTGGCTTGCTGGCCGTTTCGGTGCTTCTCGGATTGCAGCTGCCTCTGTCATTGCATGGGGTTCCCCTGTGTCTTCACATGACCATATTCTTACAAGGACAAGAGTTATATTTGACTAGGGCTTCCGATACCCAGTCCAGCGTGACCTTACTGTAACTCATTCCATCTCCAACAACGCTGTTTCCAAGTGAGGTCACATGCTAAGGTACTGGGCCTCAGACTTAAAATCTTCTTTGAGGGACACAGTTCAACCTAAAACATGGAGCTGGGACTTTGTCTGTTATCACTGTCATTGCTAACAGTATTCTTTTCCTACTTTCCTATTATCAACAGTGCACTTGGCAGACTATTGCCAAGTGCTGGCTAAGTGGGAGCTCCAGGAAGTAGTACCTCCACTGATCTCCGCTGGCTGCTCCTACCCGTCAGCCTCGTTCACTCTTCACCAAAGCAAATCACTTCCTTCCACCATCACGTCTGCCACAGAGAGCTCCTCTCGCCCTCATCACTCTCCACCAACCCTCTGGGTGAGGGGACAGTCACAAAAGCAAGCTGTAATAGTCTGTTGTGTGCTGCTGTAACAAAGTATCCCTGGTTGGGTACTTGATAAAGAGAAGAGGTTCCTCTTGCTGATGATTCTAGTGGTTAGAAGGTTCAGACAACATGGCATCAGGGTCCCAGCAAGAGACCCGTGGATACATCACAACATGGGTACAGAAGTGAGAGGGGAAGCACCCTTCGAAGAATGGGCCATGCCACCTCCTCTTGAGAGAAATAACTGGTTCTGGTGAGACCCAGCCTCCTCTGAAAGACCAGCACGAAGCTGTCTGTGAAGATGGAGCCTCCATGACTTAATTTCCTTCTTTGAGACCCTACCTCTCGGCAGTTCTGCCACTTCAGTCCCTTCCCACTGGGGACCAAGCCACAACCCACCTTGGCCGGAGCAAGCAGCAGCCTGACCTCATGCTCTCGCAGTGTGCCTATAAAACAGAGGTGCCGGCTCTGCAAACCTTCTGGGAAAGTGTGCTGTTGTCATGTGGCCGCTCTTCTACCTGCCAAACTGCTGCACACATCTGTTGTCCTGACTACCTGCGGGTGACCTCCCAGTGGCCTGTCCCTCAGACAGGAATAAGTTGCTTTTGCAATCTTGGCCTGGCACAGGGTAGTGTGCCAATCTTCCTTTTATTTTTCCTTTCCAAATAGAATCCTATTCTCAATGCATGAGGGGAGTTTGCTAATGAAAGAAGGCCTACGGTCTATCCTAATGTCAACAGGATAAAGGGATCTCCCCCTGTGGTATTTTTGGTGAGTAAAGACTTTTCTGTGTGGGATACAGTTTGCTTAAAGTGGGAGTGTACCTAGGGATGGCTTTGCTGCTTAGAGAGCTGGGTGTGACTGCCAGGAGTGATGACAGGCATATCCAGGCCACTGACTGCTGCCTTCTGTCAGGGCCTGTCCTGCAGGATGTTTCAGTACCAGCTTTAGTCTTTTCCCTCCTAGAGGGCTGCACAGTGGGTGCAGGAAACAGAGATTCCCATGCTACAAGAGTGCACGAGTTCGTGAACTCTCAAGACGCTGCATTTGGAACCCCATGCTTTATCTCAGGCTGTTTGTGCCTCAGTCTACCTACCTCAGGAGAGGCCAGAGTTAATTTCTAAGCCTTGAAATCCTTATAACTTTATCTATGAACCTGGCTGGCAGTCAAGGCAGAATAGGAAGGGAAGTTGTTGCCTCTGTTTTAGAGTTGCCAAATTTAGCAACTGAAAATACAGGGCTGGGCTGGCAGGGTAACTCAGTGGTAGAGCACTTGTGTAGCATGCACGAGGCCCTGGATTTGATCTGCAGCACTGTGACTAAAAAGGAAAAAAAAATCATAAACACAAGCAAAAAGCCCCCAACCAAACAAAACCAGGGCATCCACTTAAATTAGTCACTTGGCAACAATACATAACTTTAAAAAACCATCTTAACTGTTTTAAATGTACAGCTCAGTAGGATTATCTATGCTCATATAACAACAAATAATCTTTAATAGAAGTAATCACTATGTTTTGAAAATTTACTAATAAATGTTAAAATTTTTAAAAATGTTAGGAAAAGCTAGGCCCATTTGTGTCTCAGGGTACAACTTGAAAAAAAAATAATAGAAGTACATTCTAGTTAATATTTGAGACATAGCAAAAAAAAATTTTTTTTACATGAAGTTTAAATTTAACTAGATGTCCTATTTTTTTATCTGGCGACCCTATTCTGCTTGCCCTGGCTTACGTCATTTGTTTATTGTCTGTCCGTATTACCAGTGCCTGCTGCCTTCAGAGGGAAAGAACCCTTAGGACGTTTCGAACCCTTGTCCTGCCCCTCACCTCCTAGGACAGTGTGACCACTTGGGCACGTATTCTAGAAGCATAGGAGGGATTTGAGCAGGCAAGACCCTAAGCAAAATCATAAAGCAGGGACAGGGTGTCTTTGACCTTCCGTATCTCCCTGTACAGCCCCTCCTGGGTCATTAACTCACTCCCACTCCTTAACCACTAAGTATAAAGTGTTTGCTGCTAAGAGGCTTACCATGCATAATTACATCGTGTCCCAGTGGACTAAATTGATAAGTGAGAGGGCGTGACCAGATAGTGTGGCAGCTGACGCCTGTGTAAGGTGTGCCTGCCCAGCACCTAGGGCAGAGGACCCCGTGCATAATGCCCAGGACTTTTCACCTCAGATGTCCCTTGCTGATGTAAAAGGAAGACGATATGGGCAAGAAACGCCTTGTTGAATGGCAAAGTCCAATCCTGGTCAATGTTCTATTTTTATAGTGCTTGGACTCCCAGAGTGGAGATACTTAGAAACAAAAACCCATGTGAGAAACATTTAGAGAGCAAAGAGCTCCTAACTTTTTGCAAAACTCTCTTCTCATCACTGTGCCGGGAGTCCTGGTTGGCTTTGGAAATTTCTCCCTAGCTTGTGGGGATCTACACATTCACCTGCTCCTCAAAGTGAGGATGGGCAATATGTTAGACACAGTTAAATTCCATGCAATGGGGGCCAGGGGTATAGCTCAGTGGCATAGTGCCTGTCTGGCAAGCACGAGGTCCTGAGTTCGATTCCCAGTTCCAAAAAAAAAAATGAAACAAAACAAAAGAAATTCCATGTAGTGACTCACATAGGCACAACCAAATCCAATGGGGACTTTTCTGGCAACCATTACAGCAGTGCTAAAATAAACCATCTAAATACCTCAATGGGTTTCTAATGTTGATTCACACCCCAAACATGCTGAGCTCTACCACATGCTGGACCAGGTGATGGAAGCTGAGGTATAGGACAACTAAGACACGTCCCCTCACAGGATGTTCATGGGTAACTGACAAAGACTGACACATCACCACCAATCACAGCCTAGAGTGGTTCCTGCCATGACAGAGGTGCCAAGGGGAGCTTGGGAACACAGAAGGTGACTTGTGACCCAAACACGCATAGTGGGGAGGGTGTGCAGGGGACCGAGGAGGCTCAGCTCCTGGCAAGGTCTGAAGGAGCCAGTGGCAATTAGAGACAGGCGTCCTTTCTTTGGCAGAGAAGACTCTACAATAGAAGCCCAGCCCCATGAAGGCTAAACATCGGGCAGTGGAGATTCTGACTCAATTCTGTCCACCAATTATGCTGGCCCCACTGTTTGTATTGAGTATCTTTCCAAGTCCAGCAGGAGGGAAAGACAGAGAGGTGGAAACCCCTCTCTCAAACTTTCTATTTATTCATTTCCACCAAGCAGTTCATGAATTTGGGGAGATGCTCAGAAGGATTCTAGCACTTCCTTCCAAACTTCAATTAGTGCAAAGCTCATGGGAGGAGCTCTCGGAGCATTCAGAGTCATTCTTTCGCATCCTCACACTGAATAGGCTGTCCGTGAGGCCAGCCGCTTAGGAGGGCTGCGCAGTTGTTTGCAGGTCTCTGTCGCCACAGCTCAGCCGTAACCAAGGATTCTGGCCACCAGCTGGGCTTTCAATACTTCTACTCAACAGCCTCATCACAAAGGTTGTTGGCTCAAAGAGACCTTGTCCCACATCTGCTTGTAGTCACTTCCCCCGACAGTCATGGGGACATCCTTTCTGCTCTCCCAGTTTGCCTCAGTGGGCATCACAGCCCAACTAAAACATCTGAAATGGAGGCTGTTATCAATTGTTGGGGGAGACAGACGCTGTGTTTACTGAATGTTCCTCACCGCGGACACCAACAAGGAGTGATGTCAGGAAAAAGAGCTCTCAGTCCAAAGAAGAGAAAACTAGGGACAATTGCTACAGCTGTCTTAGTTTTCTTGTTGCTTACATAAAATACCTGGTGCCCAAAGTTAAAGGAGGAAAAAGTCTGTTGAGCTCACAGTTTATAGATGTTTCAGTCTATAACCAGCTGGCTCCAAGGCAGGATGACAAAGCAGAGGGGCGTCACAGAAGAGAAACAGCCCTGGCAAGCAGGAGGTAGCAAAGCAACACGAGTTGACCACAGCTCTTTCTGTCCCTTTTATCTTATCCAGGCTACTCAGGGCAGGTAGCACTCACACCCTTAATCCTACTGCCCTTGATTCTAGCATCGCACCATGAATCTATCCCAGCATCACACACTTTAGATCCAGCCACCTCTGAAAAGGCCCCACCTGTGACCACATGAGGCTTTGGGGGGACATCCAGACACAAGCCATAAGAGGAACCTTCTGGATGAGACGACCTGCTATCATTATATTGCCCCAAGACACACAAATACATTTAGCAAGAAGAGCTCTGAAGGACACGAGTAGACATGTCCCCGATGAAGGATGGTGGCCGACAGCAGATTGGTGTTGGCAGAGGGCATCTTTAGATGAGCAGATGTGCTGGGCAGTCAGCGTCCACAGCCTTGGAGGCTGCAGCATGATGGTTTCTGCACCTACCTTTTTTCAGTACAGCCTCAACTTCTCCTTCACTCCACTTTCCTCTCCTTGTCTTTTCTTTCTCCCTCTTTCTTTACTGGCCCCATCGTTCTTCCACAACTCTCCCTCTCTTCCTGTAACCCCATGCTTGATGGGTCTCATATGACCATGGCACTTGCTTACTTTTGGTAAGATTGAATTTGTCTTCATCACATCCACCCCATCCTTACCTAGAAGAGGAGATCCAGAAGCAGCGTCACAGCTCTCAGCCCAGTAAGGACAAACTCAAAACAAGAGGCTCATGGAAATTCTACAAACGGGGGTGTTCCAAAAGCTGCTCCGATGTAGAAAAACTCATCAAGCAAAGGATAAATATTACTGCTTGATAGACGAAGCAAGCAAAATGTGGGCAAATGGAAGGATAAAAATGATTGCACTAGAAGGACAGTATAGGCAGATAGAGAGATGACTCTTTTTTTTGTATGGGGCATTGAACTCATGACCTTGTGCTCACCAGGCAGGCACTTGTGCTGCTGAGCTAGATCTCCGGCCCGAGAAATGAATTATTGATGCTGGGTCCAGGTCTCCCTTATTGCGAGAGGATCTACATGATCCGCTGGGTTTCTTTAAATGATCACAGTCAATTCTTTCCCCCATGTCACTATCAAACCTTTCGAACAGGAGGAGTAGACTCTATGCTTCTCTGTCCCCATCACCACTCTTTCTCCTCCAGCCCAGGCAAGGATAGGCTGATTGCAGCAAGCATCTTTTATCTTTAGTTTTTAAGGCTGTTTTCCAGCGAGGCCTTATTTTCAGGGAGACATGGTGTCACTTCACGTTTGTCGTCTTCCATAGCAACCAATGGTCACCAATGGCTTCTCCAAGTAGTCCTTCTGTTGGCTTCTGTGCATAACTCATCTTCTGTCTCCATCCTAATTACTTCTCTGGTATTTCAGCACACAGAGATACACACACACACACAGACACATGCGTGTGCATGTGCACACACAAACACACATTCAGTCAATATGCTGAACTACACTGATGGAAAAAATATCCACTCTCGTTTCAAATGTAGATAAATTCTGAACTTAAATACAATCTAATACATTGGGGCACACACACACACACAAATGTGATCATAAAAACAGAGCAGGAGTGGACACATAAAAACTTGTAAGAGGGGCCCGGGGTATAGCTCAGCTGTGTAAGCGCCTGTCTGGCAAGTGCAAGGTTGTGAGTTCAATGCCTGGTAGAAAAAAAAAAAAACTTGTAAGCGGATGAGAATTAGAGATGAGCCTTACCCACTGGAAGCTGAGGTTTTACTCTTGCATAGAGAGGAGAGTCCAGCCCATGTGCCCAGAATGAAACTGACCCACTGGAATAAAATCAAGATTCAGAAATTCAACCATGTGGCCAGGGATATAGCTCAGTGGCACAGCACCTGCCTAGCAAACACAAGGTCCTGAGTTCAATTCCTGGTACAAAAGGAAAAGAAAAAAGAAATTCATCCATGAAAGAGAACAGAAAAATTCCACATTAGGTCGGCATCAGGGAAAGTTACTTTGCACCTAGTCCTGTGGGTAGACAAGCAATTACTTGGAAAATGTAAAAATCTAGTCCTGTGCTATGCAGGTTGGTATGCAGGGATCTCAAAATAAAAAAGTAATACTACAAGTTGCTCCCGAGTCCATCAATCTCATAAGATCCTGCCAGATGCAAAGGGGAGTCCAGCTTTGAAAGATACTTCTACAAGCCAGGCCCTGCAGAACTACAAGATCCCGAAAGTTAGTTCATGTTCAATAGTCAAAATTCATACAAGAAAACAAACCATCAGGGGGAGAATCAACAACTAAAAATAATAAAAAGAAATCTGGAAAAGTCTTTCAGGAGGTCTAAAATATCAAAATGAATGAGAAATCACAAGGGAAGCATATTACAAGTACTGTGAGATTTCTAAAACAATGAGTTGAATTTTTAAAGCCTTAGTTATTGAGGTACATATATCAATTTAGAGATGGAATAAAGGAAAGGTGGAACAGTAGGCAGGATGCAAAGAGAGCTTTAGTCATCTAGAAGATAAATCTATGGCAAACACCCAGAATGTAGCACAGAGATGGACATAAAAATGCAAAGAAAAATTTAAGAGCCTGAGTCTACATTAAAAAGCTCCAATACATTCCAAAAGAGAATAATATTCAAGTAGCTGAGAATATTCCAGAGTTGAAGAATGACAAATGTTAAAATTGAAAGAATATCTCTTTTCTAAATTGGATGAATTTTTTAAAACTTCCTCCTAAGGACACAAATTGAAACCTCTGAACAAACACGAAGAAAAATTACAAAAGTTCCCAAAGAGTTAAGGCAGAGTACTCTCGAAAGGACTATTACAAAGCTAGGGATGCAGCTCAGTGGTAGAGTGCTTGCCTAGCATGTACGAGACCCTGTGTTTGATTCCCAACACTGCAATAATAATAAAGAAAAATAGTAAAACCAAGAAAATTTGGATGAAAGTTGACTTTCCATCAGTGATATTAGATTATTGAAAAATCTGAAATTTTACCTTGAAAAAATGGAAAATACTTTTCCATCTAGAATTCTATGTCAGCTAAAGTATCTTTCAAGGTTGAAACAAAAACGACATTTTTTTCAGACATTTGAAGATGTAGAGAGCTTACTAGTTATGGGTGATTACTTTAAGAAGTACTAACTGATGTACATTAGCAACAAATCAAAGCCAAAAGAATGGGGTGCAAAGAGTAATGATGAAAAAATAAATCATTAACAAGTTCATTTGAAAATCTAAATTTAAAAAATCTCCCTTTTGGAGAGATTTTGGAAGAAAGAGGAAAAAATAAAGAAAACCCAGGGGACAGAGGGGGAAAAAAACATGGTATATAAAAACCACTAAATAAGAGAAGACACAAGTCTAAATTCATGATCTCAGTAATGCTTACTTTGCTAACAAAATTATGGACACTTAAAAAAATAGAAAAAGGATATCTTTGTACACTAGAGTTACATTAAAGGAAATTAACAGAAAAGTGAGACCAAGGCAGGAGGATCACAACTTTGAGCCCAGCTGGGGCAATTTAGTGACCTAGTGACACTAGGTCTGCAGACAGAAAAGAGGTTGGCACATTAATAAACGCACAAAAGGATCCCCTACTTTTGTTAGTTATTTGCTAAATCCAAACTAGAAGCACAATATGCACTCACTGGAGTGGCTAAAATGGGAAAGATAATCGAAGGGCTGGGGAAAGGTGGACAAACAGAACGCTCGGCACCCCTGGACCGGAACACCTGCTGTTCAACAGCACTGTCCAAGTTAGTTACATGTGTGCCCCGCCAAGCGGCGCGTCTACTCCCAGGTGAGTTCCTAACAGAAAAGTGCACAGACGTTCATGAAACACCTCCACAACAATGCTGAGTAGCACTTTTCAGAATAGCCCAAAACTCAGAAAACAAAACAACAATAAAATGTTCTTTGGTAGAGCAGACAAAAATCAGAGTAAATTTATACAGTGGGATACTGTATAAAAAGTAGCTATAGCTACATAATGCAGTGCAGCTACCACTTACAAAGATGATTTTGGATAAAAGATGCCAGAAACAAAAGAACAAACATTTCATGCTTTTGTTTGTATGAAGTTCAAAGCCCAGCCAGGCCAGTCAATGTGTGAGAGGGAGAGTGACTGGGAGAGGTCAGGAAGGAGCTAGTAGTAATTTGGGTGCTGCATATTTGGGGTTTTTTTTGTTTGTTTGTTTGTTTTGTCTTTTTGAGACAGGGTCTTTCTATGCCATTCAGGCTGACCTTGAGCTCACTTTGTAGCCCAGGCTGGTCTCGAATTTGCAACAATCTTCCTGCCTCAGCCTCCTCAGTGCTACAATTACAGGCGTGTGCCACCATGCCCAGCTATTCAGTATTTATTTGGAGAAATTTCACCTGAGATGTACATTTGTGAGGTCTTTTTTTTTCATTTTTGAGTCAGTGTCTCAGTATGTTGTCCAGGCTGGCCTTCAACTCAGATCTTTCTGCCTCAACTTCCTAAGTAGCTGAAATTACAGGAATGTGCCCCCACGCTTGGCAAGCTATGTCCGTAAGATGTACATACTTCTCTGTGAATATTATACTTCGACAAGAGGTTCAGTTAAAAAACAAGTGATTACTAATTTAACTTACTATTATTATTTGAAAAAGTGAGTCAAGGGTACCCAACCCAAAAATGTGAGGAAAACATATTACAGAGATTGGTGAGGACATTGGCTACTAAAAACATAGTATTAGTCGTTTTTTAATTTCTGGGACAAAAATGACTGACACAACTTAAAGGAGGAAAGGTTAATCTTGGCTCCTACTTTCAGTTCATGATCAGTGGCCTCCAAGGCAGAAAGCACAGTAGAAGGGGCTGGCGGAGGAAAGCCACTCACCTCATGGCAGCCAGGAAACAGAGAAGAGAGACCAGTGAGAGAGACAGGCTGTGCAGAGGCACACCTGCCCCTTCTAACCAGGCCCCACCTCCTAACAGAACGTTCAGCTATGAACTCATCAATGGATCGATCCACTAATGAGTATAGGGCCCCCGTGATCCCACCACCTTCTAAAAGCCCCCCTGCCCCCGTGGGCACCTGACAATTTTCAGGGACATTTTAAATCTAAACCATAACACATGTTTTCTTTCTCTGGGGAAAAAAAAATAATAGAGATGAATATTATTTGTACTCAAGAAAAAGGCTACTTTGGCAGTCATTCATGGTAATATCTCTAGATTTGACCAGAAAGGATATTCTCACCAAGTTCCATAGAATAAATATGCAATTAAATATGTGCTCATTGTAGAAAACCTGGAAAATACATAAAACTAAAAAGAGAAAATGAAAATTGCTGACATCTCACAACCTGGATGTTTCCACTGAATATTTTAGTGCATATATTTCTTGTTTTAATTATGTATATTGTAACATGACTGAGGTCATTCTTGGAGTATCGTTACCTTCTTCTTCCTCTTCTAAATTATTGATGGCTGCTATAGACTGAAATTACTCAGAGGAAACAAGGAAGCATCATTTTCCACCTTTTAATGAAGATGAAACATTTTCTACCAGAGGGTTAATCCCTCCAGTGCATTCTGAGCTATGTTTATCGCCATAAACCAGCATCACAGGTATTTCTGCCATCATTTATATTTAGGGGATTGTGACAAAGTCATAGAAAGTGTCCAGTCTCTGCCCTCAAGCACCTGATCAGGTAGTTAGAATAAGATAGTATTTTTTTAGACTTCCTGTAACCAAGCACCTCTGCCTCCCCTACTCATAGTCACACCTTGTTCAGCCTTTTGGAGAGCTCTCATCCTGTGTAGTTTCATCATTCTTGTCTCCTCCTACCCCGTCTCTCACTGCAGACACCACCAGAAGAGCCTTGTATACTTTAGACTTTTGGTCCAGAGGATGTTTGCTTCCAAAACTTTCACTCTTGAGCAAGCAGCACAAGGAAAGAGACATCATTGGTGGTTATCCATTCCCTGTAGCAAGACCAGACTGTGCACTCATGGAGAGGGCACTGCTGGGCTTTCCAGGGTCACTGGCTTCTGCCCATCTCTACACTTCATCCCCCAGTCTCCCACTGATTCTCTGAGGCCCTCTGTATCGTTCAAGTAAGGTGTCTTTATAGTTAAGCCAGCTAGTGAGCAAACACCAAGTCTAAAACGCTACTGTAGTAC
>RJWT010004424.1:0-33381 GCA_004365215.1 Cuniculus paca | reverse complement strand
TCCTCCGACGCGCACCCGGGGACCCGGCGGCGCAGTCATTGTTCTGATTCACTGAACTAAGCGAACACGCCGGGGCACTCTCGGGCGCACCCCCGCCCGTCAGCGCTTCTTCCAGCGCTGCCTTCCCACGGCGCCCGCGGCATGCTGGGAATCGTAGTTCTCCGCCTCACCATCCAGGAAGGGCGTTTAGAAGGAGGGGAAAGAGGCGGGGTCAGGCTGAGCTCGCTGCGTCCTATTGGCCCAGAGCGTGACGGCACGGCGTGGGCGTGGAAGAAACGCCCCGTCAGGGAGGAGCTCTCCTCCAGTCACGTTTCTATTGGTCCGGACCAGCGCCTGTCCCGCCCCGCACCGCGGCCCTCCTTTTTCTGAGCGGCGGAGTTATGGCTGCTCCCAAGACTCAGGGGGCTGCTGCCGGAATGGAGGAAGAGGGTGACAGAAGCCGTAGCGGTGTCGGCGGTGTTGCTTATGAAGGTGAGTACCGGGCAGCGGAGGTGTGGGTCATTAGACTTCCTTTCTCCGTGACCCGAGTGCACTCACCGCGGGTCTGATCCTGGGAGCCCTGGACTCCGAGGCCACCTGGGCGCGCCGGGGTGGCGGGCGGGACGAGGCCGGCCGGCCCGGGAGGCGGAGAGTGGATGGGGCGGCCTTCCCCGCGCCCCGGCAGCTCCCTGGCATTTGCCTTTCCTTTTGGAGTTTCCTGCTTTGCATTTGGTGTGGTAATAACTGGGGTTAGCATGTCTTCTCCTCTCCCTTCCCGTGCCCCCGTCTCGGTTTGCTGGGTTTGGTCTCAGACATGTATTTTGTGTGGTTTGGGGCGGATTTGCAGTCGCAGATTGGGCACAGCGCTCCACCGTGTATTTTCCATTTGCTGAATGGAGAAAGCTCCAGTGGAAAAGGAGAGAGCTCCAATGGAAAAATGTGTGCGTCTCGCAACCACCGCGTGGCGAGTTGACTGCCCTTTGCGTTCTCCAGAACTGAATGTGGAGTCTGGGCGATTTTAGGCCCTGGGTTCTAGGTAAAGAAAGTGATAATTTGTACTCGTGACTTCGGAGAACGTTTAAAGGGAGTTAGGAAAACCATCTCAGCTACTTCGTCTCTTCCTGACTTTAAAAGCTGCAGGTGGATTTCCTGGGGTACTCCTTTTATTTTTAGTCCTTCCCAGCCCCTTCCCAGCCACTCTTTTTGCCTTGATGTGTAATTTAGCACAACATGTACTCTTTCCCTCATGGGTATGATTTGCGGTTTAAATTTGTTTCTCAGTCTTGTTGAGTCGTTTTCACTTGTTTACTTTGAGTAAGTTGACATTTGGTCCAAAGTTTTTAATCTTAACACAGACATTAAGTGTAGTTTCTTCCCAAGTCCTGTCAAGTAGAACGCCCTACTCAGGAATTATTTTCAGTACCCCTACCAAAGAAAGCTTTCATAGGCTTCTGAGTTAATACTGAGTTATACCTGTTTTCGACACCGTTTATCATTGGTCTGATCATATACTCAGCTGTTACCTAATGGTAGCAGACTACTAAGGTTTTCCCTTTCCCAAAGGGTTACCTGTTTAACATCTAAAGGTAAGCTCTGCTGAATGTTTCTCACAGTTTAACTAACTCAAACACACTTGGAGATGATGTCTTTCAAAATCATAGAACTTTTAAAACCTTTAATTAAAGTATAAAAATTTTTATTATGAACATTAATCCATAAGTGTATAAAGTAAAATTAATCTGTAAGTGCATAAAGTAAAAAAATAAATTTCTCCACCATATTGTTTCACTCCCAAAGTTATAGTGTTAACATTTTAGTGCATGTTTTTTCTAACAGAATCCTGTATGATACACATTTGTGTGGTTTGGTTTGTTGTTGTTTTTTTTTTTAAATAAAAAAGGGTAATTCTAGTAAACTCAAAGATCAACAACTTTCTTCTGTCTCTTACTGATCTGTTGTAGACATTGTTCCATACCAGTACATTTGTTGTTTCATCCTTTTAAGGACTGCGTTCATCATATTCTGATGTGTATGGACATTCTATACTTTAACCATTCCCCTATTAACAAATACGTAGTGTGATTTTCCTTTTCCAGTGGAATTGCAATGAATAGTTTTATATACAAGGGCTGGGGATCTAGCTCAGCGATCTAAGCGCCTGCCCGGCAAGCGCAAAGTCGTGAGTTCAATCCCCGATGCCGCAAAAAAAAAAAAAAAAAAAAATAGTTTTATATACAGATACCTTTAGCCCCCAGGTATGTATTCCTTGAGAAACTGCTAGATCAGAAGTTATGCACGTTTAAAATTTTGGTAAATCCACATTTCCCTCTTTAAAGAAATTCACCATACATTCCCACCAATAACATATGAGCATTCTTTTCCCCATAGCTACAACTATAAGGAAATCATTAATCCAGGACCAGTGTTTATATAGTTACTGGATTGAATTAAGTAACTAATTGAAAGCATAATTTTCAGTACTAGTTTGTTTTGAGCAAAAATATTAAGCAGCAGTGAATTTATATCATTCTTATAAGGAAAATTGTCAATAAAACATTTCCTTTAAACCAGGCACATAATCCCAGTACTCTGGGAGGCTGAGTCAAAGTGATTACAAGTTCAGCCCTGACCTGAGCAATTTAGCAAGACCTCATCTTGCAAAATTTTTTAAAGGTGAAGGCCCTGCAGTTAATCCACAGTACTGCAGCAAAAAAAAAAAAAAGAAAGAAAGAAAAGAAAAATTAATAACCCCTATATCATTTTTACTTTGTCAGAATTATTTGCAAAGCCAGCAAAGTATGAAATAAATTTTAGGTGGAAATAATTATATTCATATTTTTATTTGGCAGACAACAAAAATCACACTCTCATGGTTAAACTTGTGTCACCTTGACTGACTTAGGAACTGTGTAGGGTGTTAAAGCATACTACTGGGTATGTCAGGGTGGGCTGTGGAGATTTAACCTTGTGGTCTCTATCCCTCATCCCTTTCTCTTGGGCATTATTGCCATGCTCTGCTTTCTAACTGCCATGAAGTAAGCATCTTTGCACCACCCTTCCACCATGCTTCTACTTTGGAGCCATCTTGCCACGGACTGAATCGCTTGAAACCATGAATCATGTTAAACCTCTCCCCCTTAAGGTTGTGGGTGTCAAGTGTTGTATCCCAGTGAGGGAACATCAATACAGAAAATTGATACCAGAGAAGTGTGGTCATTGCTGTGTTTATACTTGACCATATAGTTCAGAAACCTTTGGAACTGGTTTGCATGAATTTGGAAGCTAACTAATACATATACAGTACCATTTTAATTTCTTGAAAAACTGCCCTTTTTTTTCACTATTAGGGAATGAACCCAGGACCTCATACATGTTAGGCAAGTGTTCTGCCATTGAGCTACATCCTTGGCCCTTTTGAATGTTTTATTTTGAGATAGGGTCTCACTAAATTGCCCAGGTTTTACTCAAACTTGGGTGCCTCTTGGCCTCAGCCTCTTTCATAGCTCATATTACAACAGCATTCCACCATGCCCTACAGAAAACTGCCTCTTATAAGAAGTTTTCCTTTATCTCTAAAATGTCACTATGTGTTTACTATTTAGGGACAGAGGGAGCTAGGGAGTGATACAATTCTACAATGACCAGACAGTTGCAGCGCTGAGACTACTGTGTTACCTGACTTCCTGCAGCCTCATCCCCCTCCAGGAAAGCCCATGAATTCATTGGTCTCAGGCTGAGTGTTACACAAAACTGCTTTCCATACATGAGAACAGAAACCAGCATCTCATAGTGTACCCTGAAATTCAGAACAGATACTAGATTGGGTCTGGGGATATGGCTCAGAGATAAGAGCACTTGTATAGCGTATACAAAGCTCTTGGTTCAGTCCCCAGCACTGGACTAGAAAGGGAGGGAGGGAGGGAGGGCGATAATAAATTCAACGTTTCTCACAGTTAGGCATGTATTATTAGTATGTATTTATTCTTTTGCTGTTTGTACTTAAAAGTCAGTAGTACATCTGTAGCTTAGTAACTGATCAAACTTAAGAGGAGTTTGTTACTGGGGTGATTACTTCCCACATTGTTAATCATATTTTAATATTCTGGCACAGCCAACTTTTTTTCCTCCAAATGCATACTCTCCAATGATCATATTAATGTTTGAATTTGTAGTGTTTGTCCTATGGAAACTATCATATCATTTGTATTGTCCCTGGAAGAAGTGGAGCGGGGCAGGTGGAGTTAACTCCTCATTTTTATATTTCCTATTTCAATAGGTAACATGAAGTCTAAGTTAGAAAACTAGGAAACATCTTCAATTCCTGACTTGCCCTCAAATCTTGAATTTCATCAGTGACCAAGTGTTATTTTTCTGGACCTGAAATATATTTTGAATTTCTTCCTTTTCTTCATCTCTACAGCTGCTATTCTGATTCTATTTTTAACCCTCACTATCACTGCTGAATTACCTGTGTCTTCAACACCTCAATCAGTGCTCTTGAAAACTAAAGCCTTCTCATATTTATTTTAGTCAACCTGATCCTGCTCTTGGCATATTGTTATTGTTTAATAAAGGCTTGACCAGAACGGTATTCTAGCCTGGTCAGTTGATTGAGCTGACTCCTAATCTCACCTCCTCTAATCCATTTCTAAGACATATATTCATGTCTATCATTGTAGCTGTGCAGCATGTATAATTCTCTGTATGACAAGTAATTAACTTTTCTAGCCTCCTCTGTCACCCTGCTTCCTTTCCAATATCTCCACTATCTACTTACCATATCAGACTGTTGTTAATTTGTTGGCAATTTTGTCTGTTGCACTGAACTGTGAACTTCTTGAAGGCAAGAGTTAATTCATTTTACTTTTATATATCCAGTGTTTATTGGTGCTTCGTGCAGTAAACATTCTAACAGCTTAATGGTTAGAATCTGTTTTGAAATTTATTCAGATATTTAGAATGGCAGCTATTTGAACCAGTGGAATTGAAGTAGAATGAAAACTTGAGATATTTTATACTTGTGAAAGGTATGGGTCCCACTAGAAATGCAAAATATCAGGAAGATGATGTTCTATCAGAACTAATCTTAGCATTTTGACCTAGTTTTACAGTCTTCTGTAAATGAAGTTTTAATGTTTAGATAATCATTAAATTTTTAAAGAATATTTTAGATCTAGCTTTTATAACCTGGAGCCTACAAATGAATGAACCACAATCCATGAAATCTGTCTTCCATCATCTCTGTGGTGGTTATTCAGTTTTCCACGGGCTCTTACCCTATTTCCATAAACCCACATTAAGAACAGCTGTCTTAACCACATTCCCCTCCCTGGGACAAAATGCCCAACACCTGCAACTTAATGGAAGCGAGGTTTATTTTGCTCATGGTTTCAGTCACTGCAGAAATGGCATGGTAGAGGGGCATGGTGAAGGAAAGCTGTTGACCCTTATGGCACCCAGAAAGAAGAAAGAGAAGGGAGAAACCAGGAGCAAGAATCCTCCCTTCCAGGTCATGCCACCAGGCCCCACTTCCTAATAGTACATTCAGCTACTGAACTCACAATACTGGGTCCACTGATGAGTATCACATCCCGTTATTCACTCGTCGTACACGGACATGAGAATTTGGGGGGATATTTTAAATCTAAACTACAACAGCTGTCATGTTTGACATGACAGAAGGAGGACTAGATCCTATTTTGGAAAATCTATATTCAAATTTGAAGCATTTAATAGCTTTTCAACACGTTTATTGTATATGCTGTCACATTAATGAAAATATAAAATACCTTGCAGAATTACTGTGAGTTACATATTTATTTCCATTGAGTTACATATTTATGAAAGTCCTGCGTATTTCTTATTATAAAGTTGGACCTCAGTAACTTTTAGTTGCATTCATTAGAGATACATGCCTAATTCAACTTGAAAACTGCCCCGTTCTCTGATACTCTGTTCACTTAAGAAGAACCTAAATTGCATTATAACTCAGGGGAAGCTTAGGAATGTATTGGTGATAACTGCATATGCTGCCAGCACTCTCCTGGAATTTGGGGGCTGTCAGGATATCTGTCAGTGTCAGTATTGCAACTATGTGCCCCCAAAAGCCCTTTGCTACCTTCTGTATCCTTTATCACCCTCACCCATTAACGCCCCCTTCATTCACAGCTTGCCACCCACACACATTCACTGACCCTCAGAATCCTCAAGAAGCTCAAGCATGGTATACTGGGATGGCCTAGATGAGTATAGGCCAGAGAACATCATGTGAGAGAAAGAATTCTAGAAACCTAGTCCTGTAGGTGTTGTTTTGTGTAATGTTTGGAAAAAAAGGACCTTCCACAGAACATTCTCTCATTTTCCTAGTATAAAAGGAGATGTAATAATATCGATGATACCTAACATTTGTTGAGTACTAACTGTGCCAGGTACTGTCTCAAATACTTTTACAAGTCCCATCTCATTTAATCCTCACACTACCCCTGGCTTATTCCTTTTTTATTTACAAATAAGGAAACTAGAATGGCTGGCACAAGACCACATAGTAATGGAAAGAAAACTTTTATCCTGTGCACTATTCTTATGATTTGCCGTACAACCTAACTTCCACTGAATGAGATTTAAAACAGACTTTCTTAAACATAAATATGGTCTTAGATGAGATTTGAGACAGACATTCTTAAACATGAAGGTGGTCTGAAACTAATGTTACTGTAGCAAGGCAGTATGATACACTGAAGAAAAAAAAATTATATTAGGACCGCTTAGGATGAAATACTGGTTACTTACCAGCCTAGGCCAACTAACCTCTGAACCTCAGCTTCTTTTCTACTGTAAGAGTCATTTCATATCTGTCTTGCTGAGATGCTGAAATGATTTGGTGAGAGGGTAGTTGTAATGGTCTGATCTTCAGTAAATGGTGACTTATTTCAGTGATAAGTATACACATTTTTGGCATTCGTTTCAGAGATGTTACAAGTGATGATTTTGATTTGGCTTTCATCTTTGAAAATCAAGTTTCTGTTGAGGGATTTGGTGTGTACTTTCAGTGTCAGACACTGAATTTACATACACTTATTGTGTTGATGAATCACAACACGTGTTCATGTTGTTGCATCTTGAAAAACTATGATGATGTTCATCAGATTTAATAGATACGATATTTTCTTCTAAATGTAAATCATGGATATGTAGAAACAGTGTACATTAACTGCTGTCCCCAACAAGTGAATCTTTAAGAATTTCTTTAGCCATTCTTGGGGAACTTTGTCATAGGATTAGGGTTTAGTGTTACTGTGATAACACCGAATGAGTTGACATTTCACTGACAGTGCCTTAAAAATTTGCCATCTCTTGTTCAAACATGTGAGTTCTACTGAGCTACTTGACCCAAAGGTGAACAGGGCAGCATTTTTCAGAAGTGGTGATGGATTCCGTCTTTCTCCCTCTCTTTACATCTCAACCAATCTTCTTTGTGACCAGTGGCATTCATTTGCAAGATAGCCAAAGAATGTTGTATGTTATCATTGACCTTAAAAACTAAACTTTCTAGAGCTAAATTAGAGTTAAACCTTTCTTTCATTAGTTGGCATAGGAGAAATCAATAATTGACAATTGTTGAATATTTTAATTACAGTGTAGAATACTGTTAGGCTTTCTCCTGTGTAACATGTTATAAATAATAACTATATTGAATAAATAAAATAATGAGAGGAAAAAGTGAAATAGGAGTCAAAAGACCTGAATTCTAATCTCACATTATCTGCTTTATAGCAATCTGTACTTTGAAAAAATCATTTATCCTCACTAGACCTTAATTAATTTCATCAGAAAAAAATATGTTCCTATTATTAGGAAGTTGAATAAGATGGTAATAAGAAAGCACTCTATACACTTTGAGACAGTGAAAATATAGGGATGAATAATGCAGCCGATGAAGGTCTGTCACAAGAGGCAGTGTTGGGTACAAGCACAGACTTTGGAATTAAACAAATCAAAGGGGGCTGTCAGTTAAAAGGTGAGTGACCTTGTGCAAATCATACCATATTTCTTAATTTGTATGATACCTGCTTATACTGTTGCTTCAGCAATACCGTAATCTAGGTATAACTTTAAAGTGATTACAGACTAATCAAAGAACCAGGGCTGGAATCAAGACAAGTACCTGATTACATATGTAAATGCCTTAAAGAAAATCTTACATAATGCCATGCTGTGATGGCATTTGGTGTAGTTTAGTGACTATACACCAGCTCCAGGCTGGGTAAAGAGGAAACCTTGGCCCAATTCGTGGAAGCATTTCAGTGTAGTTGATGGGGTACAGCATTCCTGTTTAGCAGACCTAAACAGGAATTGTGGTTATTTAACATAAGAGACTATTACACTTGAAAGAAGAGGATGCATTTAAGTCTGAGAAATTTATTGCTCACAGACGATGAGCATACTACAACCTCGTGCTTGCCAGGCAGGTGCTTATGCCACTGAGCTAAATCCCTGGCCCTTGCCTTTTTGAGGCAGGGTCTTGCTATGCCATTCAGGCTGGCCTTGAGCTCACTTTGTAACCCAGGCTGGTCTCAAACTTACAACAATCCTCCTGCCTCATCCTCCCAAGTGCTGGGATTACAGGTGTGCACCACCAGGCCCGGCAGGTGTGTTTACTTTTTTAACATGTTTATTTTTGAAAGAAAACTCATTCCATCTCCTGGTTCTCTAACACTATCCTTATTTCCGGTTATTTCTTCACTGAAAAATGAAATTTACCCTCCCCCCAAAATAATTACAGAATCCTGCCCTTTAAAAAAAATGTTTAATGTGTTTATCAAATACATAAGAGGTTTTATCTTTTACCAAAAAGATTTCGGGATGCTAATTGTGATTATTTAACACACTTTTCTGTTGTGTAACAAGCTGCTATTCACCAGTAATAGCCAATTAGAAAAAAATCTCCTACACAGCTAATCGTAATTACCATTATAAAGCAATTAATAGCAAGAACTGTTGTTGAACTGTAACACAGCATCAATCAAGCTATCTTTGCTAAAGCACAATGCAAACTAATTTCTTCAAGTGGAAGAGAGAAGGGGAA
Organism: Cuniculus paca; assembly: GCA_004365215.1. NCBI lineage: Eukaryota > Metazoa > Chordata > Mammalia > Rodentia > Cuniculidae > Cuniculus > Cuniculus paca. Next base: position 24,317 of record RJWT010004424.1, on the reverse strand, counting down.
AGAAGGTGGGAAATCACCATTGTATCGTCTGCCTCTGTGTGAGATTTTCAAATTTCACATACAAGTGATGTCATCATGCAGTGTATACCTTTCCATGCCTGCCTGTAATGCTTAGCATAATGTCCTCCAGGTATATCCATGTTGCTACAAATGAGAGGACTTCGTTTTCTTTTAAGCTGAACAGTATTCCTTTGTATATTTGTAGCACATTTTCTTTATCCATTCATCCACTGATGGACATTTAGGTTAATTCCATACCTTGGCTATTGTGAATAATGTGACTGTGCACGTCAGAATGCAAACTTGATTCTATTTCCTTTGGGTATATAACCGGAAGTAGAACTGTTGGGTCATATGGTAGTGTTTTGTTTTGGAGGATTATTTCATTTTTGTTTTTTTGTTTTGTTATGTTTTTGTTTTTGTTTTTGCATTACTAAGAATTTAATCCAGGACCTTCATACTGATCTATAGTCCCCAGCCCTTATTATTTTTACTTTGAGACAAGGTCTCACTAGGTTGCCCAATTTTTGAGGATCCTCAACCTATTTTCTGTAATGGTTATACTAGTTAATACATCACTGTCAGTAGTATAAAAGGTTTCCCTTTTCTCCACATTCATTCTAACAGTCGTTACCTGTTATCTTTTTGATAGTAGCTATGTTAACCAGTGTGAGAAGATATTTCTTTGTGGTTTTAATTTGCATTTCCATAATGATTAGTGATAGTGAGCATTTTCCCATAAATAAATGGCTTTTCACATTTGTTGCTTGATCACCTTCACCCAGACCATTACCAAAAAGTTTTTATCATTTTCCCTCTGTTATGGTTTGTATATAGACCGCCCTCCCCGGGCCTCATGTAGTCATGGAAGTGGTTGACTCTAGCGTTTGTGATTGATTCGTTGTCTAGTGCTGGGATTGGCCGTATGAGTTCTGCACCCGCCCAGGGGTGGAAGGAGGCAAGTTCACTCTCTTTGCACAGTTCACTTTTGCCACTTGCAGCTGCCATGAACGGCTGCCCCTCAGCCATGCCACCCTGCGTTGGAACCAGCTAAGTATGGACTGAAACTCCCAAACCTGTAAGAAATAAACCTCTCCTTCCTTCACTTTGGGCGTCAGGTATTTTGTCTCAACAACGAGAAAAAAGTAACCAAGACACCCTCTTAAGAGTTTTATATCTTTGGTCTTGTATTTAAGTCTTTAATCTGTTTTGTACTGACTTTTGTATTTGGGGTAGAGACCCAGTTTCATCCTTTTGTTTGTGGATATTCAGTTTTTTCAGTGTCATTTATTAAAAAGATTCAATTTTCTATTTTGTGTTCTTAGCACTTTTGTCAAAGATCAATTGACTGTTAATGAGTGGATTTATTTCTGAGTTCATTTCTTTCCATTGGTCTTTGTCTGTTTTATACCACATGTAAGTTGTTTTAAACTTTGCTGTGTATTTTGAGATCAGGTGGTCTGATGCCTCCAGTTTTGTTCTTTTGGACATTCGATGTTCTGTGGTTCCACATGAGTTTTAAAATTGGTTTGTTTCTCTGAGAAAGGTCTTTAGAATTTTAATAAGGAGTGCATTGAATCTAGAGATCATCTTGGGTGATACAGACATTTTGTTTTGCTTGTTTGCCTGCTCGCTTGCTTGCTTGCAGTGCAGGTGATTGAACCCAGAGCCTTGCATCTGTTAGGCAAACTGTGTACCACTGAGCTGTCACCCTTCCCATACATGACTGTGGAAGGTCTTTAATTCTTGTGTCTTCAGTTTCTTTCATCAGTGTCTTACAATTTATAGTTTTCTGTATTAAAGTCTTTGACTTCTGATTAAGTTTATTCCTAAGCCTTTTTAATGCTATTGTGAGATTGTTTTCTTCATTGGTTTTTCAGATAGTACATTATAAATATATAGACATGCTCCTGGTTTCTGTTTATTGATTTTATGTACTGTAACTCTTACTAAATTCATTTATTTGTTTTTTGTTTGGTTTGGTTTGGTTTTGGTTGTGGTGTTGGTTTTCTTCCTGATAAAGTCCTTAGGGTTTTCTGTGTATATAAAACCATGTTGTTTGTATACACACAATTTAGATTTTTCCTTTCTAATTAGGATGACTTTTTTTCTCATTTTCTTACCTAACTGCTATGCTAGGACTCGCAGTATTGTTGAACAGAAGTGCCTGGGAGCAGGTATCTTTGCCTTATTTCTGATCCTAGAGTAAAAAGCCTTCAACCTTTCACCATTGAATATGATGTTAACTATAGACTTGTCACATATAACTTTTTATTAGGTTACATTTGTTCTGTACTTACTCTGTTGAGAAGTTTTTCATAAAAGGATGCTAAATTTTGTCTAGTGCTTTCTCTGCATCTATTAAGATGATCATATGGATTTTGTCCTTCATTCCATTAGTAAGTATATCAAATTTATAGAATTGTGTGCGTGTTAAATCATTTTTGCATCTGTGGGATAAATCTCACTTGGTCCTGGTGAATGATCCTTTTAATGTATTATGGAATTTAGTTTACTGATATTTTTGGTGAGGTTCTATCTGTGTTCCTCAGATATTGGCATATAATTTTCTTTTTTTGTAGGTTCCTCTGGTTTAAGTCTCAGGCCTCAAAAAATGAGTTTGGAAATATTCCCACTCCTTCAGGTTGTGTTTTGTTTTTGTTTTTGTTTTTTTGGAAGAATTTGAAGAATTAGTAATAATTTTTTTTTAATATGGGGCAGAATTCAGCAATGAAGCAATCAGGTCCTGTGCTTTCCTTTCATACAAATTTTTGTTGTTACTGTTTTCATTTCCTTTTTCTGTATTGGTCTACTCAGGGCTTCTCTATCTTAATAATTCAGGTTTGGTAGTTGCGTATGTCTACAAATTTATATTTCTCCTAAGGTATCTGATTTGTTACCCTATAACTGTTCACAGTAGTCTCTTATGATTGTTTATGTTTGTCTGGTATCATTTCTACTATCTCTTTCTTTCCTTCTTTATTTTATTTGAGCCATCTCACCTTTTTTTCTTATATAGCCTTACTTAGTCTAGCTGTTTGAGAATTTTTTTTAAGTTTGGTGTTCTTTCCCTTTTTGTTAGTACTGAAGATAAAACTCAGCCAGCATCTATGCACTGGGCTACATCCCAGCCCTTTTTTCAAAACTTTTGTGACAGAGTCTCACTAATTTACTAAACTGCTTGGAATTCTGCTGCTTCAGCTTCGCAGAGTACTGGGGTTTCAGGTGTGCAGCTACCACAACTGGCTATGTTTGTTTGTTTTTAACAGATTTACTTAGGAGTGTGTGTGTGTTTTGAAACAAGGTCTCACTGTGTAGTTCTGTAGTTCAGGCTGACCTTGGACTCACTTATGAAGCCCAGCCTGGCATCAAATTTGGAATCTTCCCGCCTCAGCCTTCTGCATGCTGGGATTATAGGCATGCAGTACAACACTCAGCCATTGAGGTATAATTGACGTACAATAAGCTATATGTTTTTAAAGAGTACACTTTCATCAATTTTACATACACACCTATGAACTATCACAAGTCAAATAATACACATATCCATTTCCTTTGCAAATTTCCACATGCTCACTGTTACCTTTCCTCTCACCTACTGATTTTCACCCCCATACTCAGTCAACCATGGATAAGTAGCATCAAAGAGTATGTAAGACTGGTCAATTTTGTGTATGCATTCCAAAAAAATTTTTAGTTTTTTGTCAATTTTGTGTGTGTGTTTGTGTGTGTTGTTTTTCTAGCTTTTGCTATGGGACTGATTTCACCCTGAGACCATACGCAGCCACATTTTGCAGCTGGTCCTTGGCTGGCTAGCACTGCTGTTGGTCCCCAGCTGAATGGGGCAAGGGCCCAGACTCAAAGCCATTTCAGAATCTGCTGTCTCACTGAGGTTGGCAAGCCTGCCTTGGGGACTCAGATGGATAAATCTCCCATTGCATCCTTGTTCAAGTGAGGCTGATCTAGGACCACAGCAGAGAGGGACTGTAGCCAAGTTAGAGGGTCATTCATTTCAGGGTCCACAGCCAAGACCAGTGTAGGAAGCCCTGTCTGTTGAGGAAGGCGGTGATGTGCATGAGCCCCTTGGTGGGTGATTTTGATGGAGACCCAAAGGTGATTGTGATGGAAATGGATGGGGCCATTTCCATCTCTGAGGCAAGACCACAGCCCATGAGTCTGCCACCTGGTTGTACATCTCTCTCAAGTGACCCTTCTAGGACTCAGGCTCCATGGGGATTTCACAGGCTTCTACTGGAATCCCAACACTTTACAAAAGCATTTGCATTCTTGGGCAACTGGGAAATAATTTTGCCTGGGAGCTGGGGTGTATACGAGCTGGGAATCTTTTCTTATTTTGCCAGCTTGTTGACCCAGTTCTAAACTTTCTGTTTAGAATTTTCAAAACTAGGAATCAAGATAACCTTACTCACCAGAAAGCTTCCAAAAATAAATGTCACATCCAAAAGGAAAAACAATCACCTTATCAGTGAAGTCAGGTGATAGCTTAGTCCTTTAGTAGATTCTTCAGATGAGAAAAATATGTTGAAATAGAGCTGATTATAGTTGATGATTCTGTTTTTGATGGGTTGTGGTCTGTTCATACTCTGTCATTAGAATACAGCCAGGTGGAGAGATCTGGAGCAGGTAGTATGAAGAAAAACCAGAGCAAGGAAGTTGTTATACACACACACACACACACACACACAAACACACAAACTATTGCGGGGGTGGGGAGTGAGGGTCACTTGCAAATACAGTTTAGAACTGGGCTCAGTTCCAAATACAACAATGGAAAGTGAGGCTTTATAACCAAAAAGTAGACTAAAGGAGGAGGAGGGGATACACAATTATGAAGAAAAAACTTCAAGGGTAAAGGGAGATTCTTGCTGAAGGCAACCACAGTGATCCGATACCACATGGGCTTGGTCAGGAATAAAGGGTTTCATCAGATTCTAAGGGTGGTAAGATACCAAGGGTGGATTCTTTCTAACCTGACTTAATGGGATTCTTGCTAAAATCGAGATATGTACATCTGTCAGGGAAAGGGCTCAAGAGGATATTAACTAAAATTTACTCAAGGAAAGAGTTGTCAGTATGAAGGACATAAGAAATACTCTGGGCCTTAGGGACAGGACTCAGATCATGAAAAGACCATGGAGAAGCAAATTTATAGGAACATAGGTTCTGGGTGAGGTAACAAGACAAACAGTTTGTAGAATCACATCAACAGATTGAGAAAGGAATACAAGTTAAGGTTTTCTATCAGGAAATTGGTTGCATGCCCAGCACTGGCATCTCAGACCCAGATGGAGATGGGACTGAGAAGGCTGAGTTGATGCAGAGACATCAGCTAAGGTGCTCCCTGTTGGTACAAAGCCAACCCATGGTGGGCTAAGGGCCCCTGCTTTCAGCCCAGCAGCTCATTACAGTTGCCCATATGGCCACTGAACTCCTAACCCTGAGCTCATTAATTCTGAATAATCAGCCAGTTGTAATATGATTCTCAAGCTGAAGGTGATACCACCCTTTCTTTCTCATGACTTCTAAAGTACAAGGAATTTGATGCTGCAGAGAAAGATTCTTGTTCTTGATTTTTTTTTCCCCTTGTGAAATGCCTTAGATTTTATTGACTGAACAGATTAAATTGTTAATAATTGCCCCCTGTTCATGTGCTATTTTTAGTGTATAGTTATAGTTGTTTTATAAACAGGATACAGTCCTATTTTGCTTTTTGTATATTAAACCCAGAGTTCGTTCAGCCATAAACTAAACCCCTTAGGTAATGGACTACAAAGAAATTCCTTTCGTTGTTATTATGGTTTTTAAGACGCTTTCATAGAAATGTATGTTTTGTTTGTTCAATATGTGATTGAAGTAGGCAGGGCCAACAATAATTTAGTATATCATTTATATTTTTAGGAACAGTATCCAAGAGTCTATACAATTATCAGGAAAAAATTTTACAGAAAGTATTATGCGTTTATACATGAAGAGAATTGCATGACTGAACAATTTGTAGGGGCCGGAGATATAGCTCACCAGCATTAAGCACCTGTTTGACAAGCTCAAGGTCCTGAGTTCACCTTCCAGCACCCCCCTAAAAAAAATTTGCAAATACTAAATTAGAAGTTTGCATAGCTTTCTTACTTCAGGATTTCTAGTTTTTGTGACTAATACAGAAATACTGTATGCACCTTTCCAGATATTTGATTATAACGATCTATTTCTCAAATAATACCTATTAACATTTTATGGGATGATAATGTTTCACGGAATTTAATTTGCAGCATCTTTCCCTTATTTATTAGGAATTTAGACATCCCAAGCTGAGTGTAGTAGTGCACGCCTATAATCTCAACACTCTGGGAGCCTGAGTCAGGAGGATCTCAAATTCAAACACATCCTGGGTAGCATCGTGAGTTAGCAAGTCCCCATCTCAAATTTTTTAAAAAGGATGGGAGGCTGGGCGTGGTGGCGCAAATCTATAATCCCAGCACTCGGGAGGCTGAGGCAGGAGGATCATTGCAAGTTCAAGACCAGCCTAGGCTACAAAGTGAGCTCAAGGCCAGCCTGAACTGCATAGTGAGACCCTGTCTCAAAAAGACAAAAAAAAAAAAAAAGGACAGGGAATGTGCCTTAGTGCAGAGGCCCTGGATTCAATCTCCAGTATTGGGGGAAAAATAAAGGTAGACATCCCAAACAGTTCCATCTGTAAACATCTCCAAGAAGAGATCATTGACCTGGCTATCATAATAACTATTGTTGCTCGCCTTTATACCTTTCCTATTTTACCTTTAGTGAAAAGAAAGTATGTGCAGGATGCTAAGGACAAGGTCAACCCAAGAAACATTAAGTACTTTTTTTCTTTGCCTCCCCAAGATGTGGCATCCTTTAAAGAATATTCTCCCCATTATATCCAGAAAGCCAAAGATTTTTTTAATTATCCAAGGTATTATCAAATTACCGATATAAATAAAACCTGCCACTTATGAGATTATTTGCTCAAGTCAATGTTTTCTCTCTCTCTCTTTCTCCCTCTCTCTTTTCTTTCTTTCTCTTTATTTTTAGTAGTATGGATGGAACCCAGGCTGTTGGACGTTCTAAGCATATACTGTACCATTTAGCTACACTCTCAGCTTTATTTTAATGTCACTTCCTTAACAAATTGGAATTAAGATTTAAATGTTGAATGATGAAAAGAGTAGCCAGTTTCTTACCTAATGTACCAGAATATTCAAGCCCATGCTTCTGATTAAGTCAGGTAACCATAGCTATTTAATATATTATTTAAGATTATAAATTATTAATTCACATTCCTCTCTCAGCTTTCATTGACTTCAAGAATGTAGGTTAGTTGCAATTTTTTTGAATTGTCTGTGTGTGGCATCAGTGTCACAAATGTCAGCTTCTTTATTGCTGTTTATTAATTAAATGACAGATCCCAGCATCTCTTTGATGTAAAATTCACAGCTAGTATGATGCAAAGGAATTTCTGTGTGTGTGTGTGTGTGTGAGAAAGGTTGTTTAAAAACAGCTTCAACATGATTCATGGTGTCCTATTGTTACTCACTTCTGTTGCAGTGTTCTGAGCCAACTGGCAAATCTCCATTTCTTCAGGATTCTTACTTACTTGAAATGTGGCCTCGTAGTAGACTGCTTTAGAATAAAGATTATAAATGAGACAACTAGATTGCTTTCTTTTATTATATCTTTTCCTAAAATTACATTTTATATATAATTTGTGGCATTCATTAATGAATCACATTCTGAACATATCTTATTTATCAAAAATAATTATACTTTTATCAATGTTTTCTGATCCTTTGGTCCTACCATGAAACTCTCATACTTGTGAAAATTCAAATACATGTTTGTGTGTTTATGGGCTACACATGGTTTCTTTAAAGTATATCCTTCATAAGTTGTACTTTACAGCTATCATAACCCTTACTGTAAATGTGTATCTTATCTCTTTCCCTTTCTTGTAAAGGCATTCCTACTGTGCTTCAGATCTTAGCATAAATGACTGCTTTTATGTGAAACCATTCCAGAACCCTAGGTTGAAGGAGCTCTACATTTTTTGTAGAATTAGTCATATACTGCATAGTTACCTAGAAGAATCCCATTAATCTTGTAGAGATAAATTTGAATTTTAGCAGTTCAGCTTGTTACATACTGTATTTATTTCCTGAGGTTGCCTGTAACAAAGCACCACAAACCTTGTTTTTGTCTTAAAACAGCAACCAAAATTCATTTTCTCACAGTTCTGAAGTCCAGAGGTCCAAAATCATTGTGCCAACAGGGCCACATTCCGAAGGCTCTAAAGGAGAATCTGTCCTGACCTCTTCCGGCCAAGTGTCCTTGGTTAGTGGCAGCACAATTCTAGTCTCCTACCTCCATCTTCACATGATATCCTCTCTTGTGTATCTCTTCCTCCCCTTTCTTGTTTCTTTAAGGACATTTGTCAGTAGATTGAGGGTATGTCATAATTCACAATGATCTCAACTCAAGATCCTTAATTACCTCTGCAAGACCCTATTTCCAAGGAAGATCCCATTTTAAGGTACTAAGTGATACATGTTTTGTATGTCACCATTCAGCCAACTACATCTATTGAATATATGGCCCTTATTTCCAGATACTGTAGTCATCTTTCTGATCTGGCCAATGAGTGTATCCAGGTGAGAGCATGTTCTTATTCATGTATGTGTTTGAGAGGTGGTATCTATTTTTTCTTTTTGCCTGTTGGTTCTCTGTAGCAGATGGTCTGCAGCTTGACTTTATGGACATTGGAAATTAAGCATTAACCTTATTAAACTCTTGAGGAGATCACTCCTAGGGATTTGAATAGGGTTTATTACATATGTATAGTTTTTTTTTTTTAGTGGTATGACTTTTTCATCACCATTACTTTTTACCATGCTTCTCTTTTATTGTCTTAGGTACTTAGATTACATACACTAATCGCTCATTGACAGAGAACTATAAATTTGTCCTTTGTGCATACAGCCCCTGTAGTTTGGTGCCATCCTGAGATTGAGAGCATAGTGTGGGTCAAAACACTGAATTGTTAACAGAAGAATCAAGTGCACTTACTAGTTGTGGGATTTTAAATAAATCATATTATCATATTTAGTTCTGTTTCTCAGAACTAAAACACAAATAATAATTTTACCTCAGTATTATGTTGTGAGGGTGAAGTTTTTTGGAGATGATTTTAAAACTCTGAAAGTTTATATAAATTAATCTTTAGTATTGTCTCAATGTCTGCATGAAAGGACTATTTTTGTATTTATTGATTAGTGATTTTCTGTCTCAACCTTGTAGTTTGACTAGCTTCTCCTTATAAACTGTCACTTATCATTTATTGTAAATATTTATAGACTGTCTTATTGGTGACATAGAAGTCACTTTGGGAAATGTCTTTAATGGACAAGACATAAAGCTGCAGGATCTAGAGAGAAGTAGTGGGAGATAAAAGACTACTCTGGTAGTCTTTAAGGACTACCAGATTAAGAATAAATTAAGGAATTTCACAACTTACATGAACTGACTGATGTTCTAAACCCTTATTTATGTAGTTATGGATATTTCACAGATTTGGGTTTCTGTATTCTTTCAGGCCAAGTAGTTTCTAAAACACTTTCTAGAATCTTCTTAAAAATAATGTCGCATACAGATAATTCTCCCTTAGGGGGAAAAAAAATCCTTTAATTGTCTGGGGTCTGCATTTCAGCAAGCATTTATTAAGCACTAATTATGTGTGAGACCCCAGAGGGCATTGAAAAGAAGACAAAATTCTGTTCTTTTTTTTTTTTAAAGATTGTAAAACATAACAAAACAAAGCAGAATTAATCCAATTAAAACACAGCAGTGAAATTGGTACAGAATATCAAAGCAGAGTAATGGGAAAACAACAATGGCTACTGTAGTATTTCTTGTTATCTTCACAATAGTTTTCCACTCCATCAGTTATAGCAAAATCAGACCAAAGCAAAACAGAATAAAACCAAGCAAAACAGAATATTGAGTAAAGCAAAAAAAAAAAATTAATAAGAATAAAACAAAACAGTGAGAACATTATTAGACTTTAAAAACAAGACAGAAAAAACCCCCATATTTAACGTATTGCATACTGTTATCCTCCCTATACATGCTCAGACTGTCAACCCCATGCCTGTAAATTCAGCCTAACAATACAATCCTTCAGGTGCTTTTTGTACCTCAATTGCTATCAGCTCAGGCTGACCTCCAAACCAGCTGGTGGCTTATGGGGTGAGAGGTTTTGGTGATTTTCAGCCTGCATGCCTGTTGGCTTACAGGAGGCACTGACTTTTTCTCTTCCTGGGTCCCACATGGTCTGAGCAGCTTACCAGAAAGGCTGGCTAGTTGGATCCTTGAGCAGCTCCTCCCAGTCCTAGCATGGCTGATTCTCGGGAGTTGCTGACTTTTCCTTGTCTTCCTGGGTCCCACATGATCTGTGTGGCTTACCAGAAAGGCTGGCTAGTTGGATCCTTGATCGGCTCCTCCCAGTCCTGGCATGGCTGATTCTCAGGAGTTGCTGACTTTTTCCAAAATTCTGTTCTTGAGGTGCCACTTTTCAAGTATAGGAAAATAATGTAGAAGTGTAATAAAAGAGTCACATTGGGCTGGGGATATAGCTCAATGGTAGAGTGCTTTCCTAGCGTACACAAGGCCCTGGCTTCCACCCCCATCACCACCAAAATAAAAATAAAAAATAAACGTCACACTGAAGCAGCAACATATTTCAGTCTTCTGTGTTACTAAGCTGTCTGGGGGTTAGGATAGCCTTCGTGAAGAGGTGACATCTAGGCAAAAGTCTGCCAGGTGACCAAGAGCAGGTAGAGGAAGCTATGTGAAAAACAGCTTAGGGATGCATTTTATAAATCCTTGTGAATCCAGTGGAGTAGGAGACAAGGGAGGGAGAGGGCTAAGGACTACATTAAAAGGACTTTGTGTGGCATACAAAAGAACTGGGTTTTTCCCTGCATGATGGACTGTTGTAGGTGGGTAATATGAATGAGATTTGCTGGACAGAAGTGGCCTTTTGTCCTTAGGGATATGGAAATGGATACAGGGGCACTGTGGGTCACTAGGAACCTCTTAACAGAACATGCTCCTTATTCAATTCAAACTGGGTACCAAGCCAAGTAAGTCTTTCTAAAATGTGAAAAGCACCAGCTAACCTTCCAGCTCAAAAGCCAGTAATGATTTCTCTGCTGTAGGAAAATGTGCAGAATGAAAGCATGTCTCATCTAGGAGCCCCTGAATTGGCCCCACTAATTTAAGCTCCTGCTGCTTCTCAACCACAAAGAGAGCTGAAGCTTTTCTTTTCTCCTTTATCACTAACTCCTCAGGTGTGAGTCCCACATTAGAAGATTAATCTAAGAGGCATAGGTCAAAGAGTTAAGCCTGTTCATCAAATGTACATTTGACTTTGTTATGTGGAAATCTGCATTTTTTAATTCCCTTCATTTTAGTAAGCAAAAAAAATTTTAAAGGTACATTTTTTTTTACATTAAGGAATATCTCAGCTGATACCACTTTGTGATTAAAAATGGCCATGCAATTCTGTACTTTTGTTTTGATCAATAATTTTTCCAGATTTTGCTCCAATATAATAATTTTCGAGCAAGACCTCATATCTTTTGGGATTTGGGGTAGAGGAATGATGGTATGTTTTGAAAATTTGTGTGTATATGTAAAATTTTAAAAGCTTTGGAAATGATGTGTGTGATGGAGTAAAGTTTACTGTGATAATCTAGAAAAGATAGATGCTTTTCACTAGAATTTTCTGTTATTGAAAATTTATACACACAGAGACTGAGGACCTTCTATGGTTTAGCATCCTTGATAAGTCAAAGGTCACTGTTAAGGGTTTGTGTCTAGGTGGCTCCCCAAACCTCATGTAGTCATGGAAGCGGCTGAATCTAACATTTGTGATTGGTTCGCTGTCTAGTGTTGGGATTGGTGGTGTGAGTGCTGCACCTGCCCGAGGGTGGAGCCGACTTACAATGTAAGTTTGGGAAGGAGGCTGCTTTTCCCTCTTTTGCCCTGTTTGCTCTTGCTGCTTGCAGCCAGGCTGCAGCTCAGCCACACCACCTGCCTTGGAACCAGCTAAGTATGGACTGAAATCTCCAAGAACTGTAAGAAATAAACCTTCCCTTCCCTAATTTTGGGTGTCGGGTATTTTGTCTCAGCAACGAGAGAAAAGTAAGACAGTCACCCTTATATAAATACCAGAGTTATTTGATCAATAATAAATACTTTTTTACGATAACTGTGGTACTTTTTAATGATAAAAAGCATTTTTTTGTGTGGAGCTCAGTTATTTGATGAATGCCATCTGGCCCTAAAGTTAGATTGTGATTTTTCAGACTTTTTTTTTTTTTGGTTGAGTACTGGTATCAAGACAACAGTGGGGCTTCTAATTCAAACAGTTCTTCAGTCGATTAGTGTACAGTTTATGTATTCTTTCCTACTAGCTAGTGTACTTACTTCAAAGAGTTCATTATGAGAGGAAAACAAAATCTAGTCTATTATTTCAAAAAGTAGGCAAAAATTGTGCTTTCCACTTCATTAGGAAAGAAAACTGGTATCAATTTAAAGTGTAGTAGTTTTTCTACTCATCTCCCTTTATGAACCCAGCAACCACCAGGGACTACCAGAAAGAAACAAATCTCAAAGTGATTGTAAAACCTGTGTCCCATAAATGGGATATTTTAAAGGCTGGACAGGTGATTGTAGAGGTGAGTAATGAGATCTTTAGAATTACAGTAGAAACTCAGCATCAGTATAACTGGGATTAAAATTTCAGAAGGCAAAATAGAAGGTAAATTGCAAGAAAAGGAACGATGTATCAACCAGACAGTAGAGGAAACCTTGTGAAAGAGCTCTTTTTCTGGGGGGAGAGCATTGTAACAAAGCGGTTTTTCTGCAGTAATTTGAACATTGATGTGTTCATGAAACAATTTTCAAGTGTTCCTCTTCAGTAACTTCATCTGATTTGATTTGCCCACTTCGAATTCATTTGAAATCCATATTTCAAATGAGTAATAAGGATCAAGGCACTGCCTTCAGGTTACTCAAGTGTATATGTTTGTACACAAACGATAGCATACATTAGCAGTTGATGATAATGTGTGCGTTAAGATGAGCAAGTGTTGGAACTGGCTGCTCTCTGGAATATCCTTTCCTCCAGAGCCCTTGAGCATCTGGATAGCGACTTAATAGCAGTTTCATTGGTAAAGTGATTGTATACCAAATGTGATATTGTCTGAGTCAACATTTAGTGGTGCTGTTACCCTGTCAAGCTTCCTACTCTGCAGTTTTGTCTGCAAGTTGAGTATGTTGTACTCCTTAGAGTGTGAGAGCAAGGTCCCAAAAGTCGTTACTCAAATGATCCACTCCCTCTGTGTATTTTGAAAAAAGTGTACCAGCTTTTAACCAGTCTAATGCAATTTCATATTATCTTTCTGCCTCAAATATCTTTTCTTTGCCCGTCTACCCCACAAACTTCTACTCACTCCTCAAGATTTAGTTAGCGGGGCATAGGAGTATATGCCTGTAGTACCCACACTTGGAGATTGAGGCAGGAAGATGAATAGTTTGAGACCAGCCAGGACTACATAGGGAAAACTTGTCTTTAAAACAAAAACAAAAACAAACAAACAAAAAAAAGACTTACATTTACTTATCACTTTCACCTTTTCTGTGAAATGTTCTTGTTGACTCCTTTCCTCTACCTCAAAGTAGCCATCAACCTGGCAAGCATTTCCTTGCTATTTCTTTTGTTTTGTTTGTTGTTACAGAACTGGGAGTTGAGCCTAGGCAAACACTCTGCCTCTGAGCTCCTTTGCCAGCCCCTTTTCTAAATTTTTTTTTGTTATAATTCTATTTTATTGTGTTGTTATTAATCTTTAGCTGGAGCTAATTTATAAATTGGCGTTTATCACAGGTATATTTATGTAGACTAAACACGTATAAATAGGGTTTGATACTATCTACCGTTTCATGGAGGGGGCAGGTATTGACAGTTGCAAGCCACAAAACTGAAAATATTTATTGTCTGTCCTTTCAAGTCTGCCCCCCTCCCCAGTCATCTCTCAGGTCCCTTCAGGTTATGAGCATTTTCTAGATTGGCGAGCTCTCAATGATAATAAAAATAATTGCCGTGACTGTGTGCATTTTTCCTGGGTACTCAGCGCTTCCTGTGCATGTTCCTTAGCTCAGCTGTCATGGAAAGCACAGTTGTCACCATTTCGTGGATGAGGAAACTAGGCTCTGAGAGCTGGGTCACTGCCCCAGGGACTGGGCTAGTGAGAAGGTGGAGCAGCTTTGAGTCAGGTCATCCGATGTGTGCTGGGTAGGAGGTGGTGCTGGGAATGTTTTCAGAGCTCAGTTTGGTTTTGATTGTGGTCTTCGTGGGGGTACTTGGGAGCTTTCATTTTTTCATCCATTCCACCATTAGCCCACAAATCTTCCCCTATCTCTGTCACTCCATCTGTCTCTCTGTCTCTGCTTCTGCTGTGACCCCATCTCTGCCCATGTTCTCCATCTTCATGGTCTTTGTTTCCCCTCGTCACTGTACCTCTGCCTCCTACACATGCCCATCCCCCTCCTAGTTCTGTCTCAGCCTTGTCTCTTCGCATTTGCTTTCTCCTGATCCCTGTCTCACCCCATTTCTTTCTCCCCAGCTTTCTCCATTGTTTCTGTCTCCCTCTTTCCCGTCTGTTTCCGCGACTGGCTGGCTCTCTCCATTGCCTTCTACCTCACCCATACCACTCCACTCCATGCCTGTGCACGCTCTCAGGTAATCATCACTGTCATCACCATCATCAGCATCCCCACCACAACCCTTCTGCTCATTAGAAACCCCATTATACTTTCTTTAGCTCCTTAGTGACATCCTGTCATGAAACTACCCAAACCAGTGGGCCCCTGGGAGTGCAGCCAGATACCTGGAGGTGTCTTGCTAAATTACCTAGGCTGGCCATGAATTTGTGATCCTCTTGCCACACCCCTTGGAGTTGCTAGGATTACAAGCCTTTGCCAAAGTGCCCTGCTTGTTTTCTGCTCTTAATACTTTATTTCCACTGTCAGTTTCTGACTTCAGATCCCATATCGGAATTATGGCTAGCATATGCTTTGCTCCTATAGTTTCTGTTTGGATGCCCAGTAAATGATGGCCTTGTTACTCTTGACAGCTATCACTTGAATGGGATTAGACATCTGTCTGCTGTATGTCCACTGCCAAAGGTGAGACATCCTCTTCCGATCTTCTTCTCTGTTAGCCCACTGAGGGCACTGTTCTTGAGGAGCCCATGCAGTGTGTGCTTCTGTCCACAGTCCTCACCACACCATTAGCAACTCCTATGTTCTGGAGCATTGTCTCATGCCTGGTCTCATTTTACCACTTCAGCAACGTTCAGGAAATGAGCAAATTAAGAAGCAGAAAACATAGCACACAACTGGTTTTTAGCAATAGCACTATCAGTGGAATCCCTAGATCTGCTTCCTCTTAGTGTTATCATTATACAACTCCACAGATCCACTCTCTTCTCTTTTTTTTTTTTTTTTCCTCGTACTAGGGATCGAACTCATGACC
The DNA here is from genome assembly GCA_004365215.1 of Cuniculus paca. Classification (NCBI taxonomy): domain Eukaryota; kingdom Metazoa; phylum Chordata; class Mammalia; order Rodentia; family Cuniculidae; genus Cuniculus; species Cuniculus paca. Next base: position 8,689 of record RJWT010004424.1, on the reverse strand, counting down.
TTGCGCTTGCCAGGCAGGCGCTTACGCCACTGAGCTAAATCCCTGGCCCCACACAGATCCACTTACCAGCGGTGTTGGCAGGTGTTGATTCAAAGCAGAGGCACTAAAATAGTTGTTCAGTTTGGTTTGGGTTTTGAAATTGACTACATAATTACTATATTTTGATAAAGACTTTAACAAATATTCTGAGGCTTTAAGTTCTTATTATCAGACTACATCTTTTTGATCATACTATCTTGCTTTCTGTTTTATTTATTTAGGTAATTTTCTCTTCTTAGAACACAAACTTTTTGTAGAATCACCTGATTGGTAGTTTAAGCTGCTTACTGTCTTTCAAAAATTTGCCTGCTGATTTTTTACAAAAAAAATGTGCTATGCTTGAGATTGGGTGACACATAAGGGAAGCATGCAGATGAGAGGAGCTGCATGGTGAAAGGAGAGTGTGGCGTCTCCATGGAGCAGTAGTTTGTGTGGAAAACAGGCGATTAAGACCCCACCCTTAGCGAAGTCGGGGGACAGCGGTGACTTTTCTGTCTTGCTCCCCATGGCATCTTCGTGCTCAACCTCGCTTCTTCAAGCTCTGCTGTCATCACGTCAGTTCCAAAGGTTAAAATCCTAGCGTTTCCCTATTTTCAACAAAACTAAATTTTTAAGGTAGCTTATACTTCTCCACTTTTTTTCTCATTTTCCCTCAGATTGCCAGTGGACTTTGTCTTTGTATTTTTTTGTTTCTGCCTCTTTCATCCATGTTAAGTCCTGCCAGAGTTCAAAACTCAACTTGGAAAAGAATTCCTCCTTGGAGTTTCCTCTGTGTATAAGACCCACAGTGGATTTTTCCTTCTGTTAATTTACCCTATCTTTATGAGCTAAATTGAATGACTTTTTTAAACTGTAGTTTCAGAAACCTCATATCCCAAGGAGCCCCACTGGGGATGAAGCAAGGTCAGAACAGATTGCTCCCCTAGCCTCCCCTCCTTCATCTTCACCTAAAGAGTGTCTGCTTTTATAGAATTTATATGTTAGAATTTGTGTGTGATGATTTGGAAAAGAATTCCATTGCTTAAAGAAAAAACTTTGAAAAGTGTTGCTCTCTTAACAATATACCAAATGATGTCAGTGAAAGAATGTTATCTGCACTTTTGTTTGGTGTATATGTTTGGTCTCATAAAATGCACTTGAAAATGTCTTGAAATTAATTTATCTTTCTTTTCCCCATTATGCCCATCAGTGCTGAGTAAAAGGAGTGCATGCTATTCATTGCTTTATTCTTTTAATTCATTTTACAGATGATGTGGTAGAAGTCATACCAAGGTTTTAAGTGACATAGTGTAGTGTCTCTTAATAATATCTCTCATTTTTAAAGAGAGGTCGTAACAGAACACAGCACATAACACAAAGCATATGTTGATGAAGATAGGAGTTTATGGTTCAACAGCAAGCAACACAGGTTTTTGAGGAATGGGAGGCCTTTCCAATGACCTTAAAATCAGGCCACTTAAATTTGTGACAGTGATCCAGATTTGGCACATATAGGTAATTTCTCAGTCCTAGTCATGCCATTTGGGCTTATATAACTTTTTGTTCATTGGAGCATAAATGTATGAACTGGTACCTTTTTTTGAGCTGCATGCATAGCAAAGACCCATTATTTATGTTTCACTTGCCTTGTTATTTAAGACATAGATAGCTAATGAGAGACTCATTGATATATTATTGTCATTGGATTGCAACTACATTAGAGAAGCAAGAGGTTAGCTTATTGCAATTAAAAAGTAGAAAGATAAGGCCAATAACTGGAATACTGAACTGAGAATAAAGTGCCTTCATCACCATAGAGCCTTGCTGTTCTTTAAGCATTTCCTTAAAAGACTGAATGAATAGAGCAAGGTAGCACAGTGATATTGTTCCTGTGTCCTGTACAAGGGTAGACCTCTGGTTCTTTTTGAGTCACTGAGAAAGGAAGAAGAAAAACTTATGAAGTTCTTCTCTGGTGAAAAGGCACATTGTGTATATATGCCCACAATGTCCTTAGGATAAAAAGAGCTTTGTCCAGTTTGTAAAATCTGGCAGGGTAAAACCAACAAACTGAGAAGCTGGAAACCCACAGTGTTCTTTACCCATATCCTTGAACCTGAGGCACAGCATCTAATAGCTCCCCATTTCTGTTTCCTTATCTAAGGGGTAATAATTATGAAGTGAACTCCTCAAATGAGAGTGGTTAGGCCTTTGTATTAAAGTTCAGGGACATAATATGGCTTATGTTCTCGCCATGAGATTCAATAAAAGATACCAAAGATGTCACCATCTCAGGCATTATAAATTCCGTGAGTGGAGTGAACAAAGAAACAGGTGCACCAGAGCACTCCCTAACACCTGACAAGTGTGTCTGAGGAACCAGCCTGGCTACTCGGGGTAGAAGAGTGAAGCAAACATGATTTATGTACTTTAGGAAAGCACAGCGGAGAAGCAGGCCTATAGACAGAAAATCACAATATTGTTTAGTAAATGGTGTCTTGTGAATGGAAAAGTTATGATTTTAAAGTCTTTAAAGAGGAGGCTGTAATGAAGATGGTTTCAAAAAGATTATTTTGAAGATTATATTGCTAGGCATTCAGCAAGAAATTTCAGCTATGATAAATCTTGGTTCGTTGTCATATAAATGTATTAACTCAAGAATTTTGCTATTAGGTTTTTTCCAAAATCAAATAACTGAAATTTGAAATGAAAAATGTGGAGAAACTTCCGTGGAGACTGTCATCTTTGCTAAAATTAGCTTATATTAGAATTTTAGAACCTTGCAAACCTTAAGCAAACTATGATACAGTCATATGCCACTAAAAGCAATTTATAATAACACTTGCTCCCCCAACTCTTTTAAATCTATTTCTGTAGTTATTTCTTACTCTCCGGCTCTTCCTAATTTCATTATTTGAAAAACTGAGAGCAAGCCAGATGCCTATGCATCTCCTTTCCTTACTCCCCAGAGCTATGTTTTATGCTCCTCCCTTTATCATAGATACTATGAAAAACTGAAACCGAGTGAGCAAATAAGGTGGTCCTTTTTATGTAGCCCCCAGTTGGGGGCCATTGTGCTTGACTATAATAAAAATCTCACTATGTGATTTCTACCACTCTTCCTTCTCATCCTTATAAAAGGATTTTGATTTTGACTTCCTCCATGATGTTCAAAGAAATTAAACATCATTATAGATGGAGACAGAGCTCTATATGTGGCTGTATGTCATAATTAAAGGATAATGTAAACCTTTATATGAATACCAGAAAATGTTCAGTATGACTTTCGCTTTATTTTCGCATGTTAAAGTTCTTTTATTATTATTATTATTCATCAATTCTCCTCTTTCATTCACTTGTGTACTGATGATGCCTTTCCAGTTGGTCCCCATAGCAACACTGGATAATGCTAATGAAACTGCAACATCTTAAGCTCTCCCACAGAGCATCTCTGTGAAAATAGCCATGAAACACAGTTGCGTTTCTTATTTTCTCTCCTTGAAAGAGATTGGTATTTGGATTCTTTCCCATGACCAAGTCTTAACTTCCTAAACTGTCTGACTAGAATTGGAATATCTAATTCAGAGAAGCTTTGTAGATGGCAATAAACCACAATGGGATACCATTTCCTCTCCCCTGTTCATGCCCCAGGTTGGTATACAGCTGTGGTTCTCAAAATATGGTTTCCCGGTAGCAGCAGCAGCACCTGGGAAGTTGTTAGAAATTCTTACTCACATGCCATACCCCAAACCAACTGCATCAGCTACTCGAGTCCTCTAGGTAATTCAGATACACTACAGTTGGAGAACCATTGGTATATAAGGTAAACTAGTGTAGCAGGTAACATCACATGCAGTTTTATGTGTCCTTGGGTTGTACTAACATGATTAGAGATTAACTTATTTATACCATGAAATATTAGCTGAATATAATTTTGCATTAAGATAAAATATGGCATTGGAGTGCGATTGATTTCAGCTACTGAGAACAAACACATCCTGATCCTTACTTATCTTTCATTAACAATCATAAGAAAAAGCCAAATCATTGTCATTAAGTCTATAGTATTAGGTAATGACTCAGACTGTAAAACTATGTGGGTGTTTTGTTTTTTTTTAATTTGTAAATGTTGACAAGCATCCACCTTTTTGAAAGTCTTTTAATTAGTGCTTTTTTGCTGTGGTTAGTAATTTATCCTTTTTATCATTAAATACATCATAAGCATGCAGTAAAAACAAGGTTCTTTTGGAGGTCATGACTTACAGAGCAAAATAGGAAGCAGATATAATAGAGAATTGCAAAAAGGACAAGTTAACCTATGTCATGTAAAGTTTTAAGAGGCAGCTAGACCTCAGAACTTGGAGATCCAGGCAGAAATTTGAACTGGAGAGGGGCGTTCTGTAAAGTGAAGTATTTCATCCAGTAACCATCTATGTACCAAGAAGTTGAAACAGCCTAAGGAACTTGTGTTGTTGGTGGTCTGCCTGGACCTGAGGCCAGGCCGTCAGCATTGTAGTAGAGCTAAACAGGGTTCAGAAATCATGACAAGTTATGATTTGTCTGGCCAGGAACCCAAAGGTCCGTTAGTCCAAGGAAACAGTGCCATAGAGTGAGCCCAATCGCCCTCCTAAGCCTAATACAATAAGTAGCTGCCATTTGTTCCTTTCTCATGGTCTTCACTACTTCAGTTCAAATTTTAAGTGTCACCAGGCCTTCCGTAATTTCTTCCTGGTGGGTGTCAGATCCTTGAGTACTAATACTATTCACACGCTGCCTTGTGACTTCCTGCCATGTTGTTTTTGGGGGGGTTTTTTGTTTGTTTGTTTTTGTCTTTTTGAGACAGGGTCTCATTATGCGGTTCAGGCTGGCCATGCGCTCACTTTGTAGCCCAGCCTGGTCTCAAACTTGCAATGATCCTCCAGCCTCGGCCTCCCAAGTGCTGGGATTACAGGCGTGCGCCACCACGCCCGGCTCCTTGCTTCTTATGGCTACTTTGCTCTTCCCATCTAGGTCTGCCCTTTCCTTGCATAATTTGTACTTGCCCTGAAGGTCACTTCTACACTTTCACAGGCAGACTTAGATGCTCTTCTAATTCTAGATTTTCCGTAGACCCTGCATATCGCTTCATTCATAAGAAATACTGTGTATTACAATTGCTAGTGTCTGCCTGCATTCTAAGATCAAGATCCATGTCCTCATCTGTATAGTCCTTGCCCCTAGCTGGGCGCATAACAACATAGGTTTTTAGTAAATATGCAGTATTTTGAGTGAATGGATGAGAGATTTTTAAGTATAATTGGCCTGGCAAACAATAGATTTTCTGAAGTAATTCTGATTTGAAATATGTTATCCTTTTCTCTCAGCTATCAGCAACTTTTAAATTGAGTTATTCTTCTCCAAATTTATCTCCTAAATGTCTAACACAGAAATAATCAAAGTCCTTTCTATCAGAGACCTGGAAAGAAGATGATTGTATCTCTACACTTAAGGAAGAAAATCTCCAAGGGAATCTGTTGTGACATTTAAAGCTGGGGATGGAATAAGAGTGTTTCTGTGCTGATTTGAAAGATTTAATTCTGTGATTTTGGGACCAGATTGTTCATACAGGAAATCTGTGCTTTTATTTCTTTTGTTCTGTATTTCCACATTCCTCTAAAACTTCCAACTACCGAGGAAATTTGGTTAGAATTGGGAAATACAAAAACATTCTGTTTGTTCCATGGGGTAATGGATCATAATGACCTTTAATGTATCTGGCAACATATCAGAAAACAACACCATGTTTTGTGTAAGGAGTTTACCAGGTTTTGAGGATTATTATATTGAGTAGTTACTTTCAAAGATTACATTCTTCACTGACTGCAAACGCAGTACACTTTGCCTTATTGACTTCATACCAAATAATCCTGAATTCTTTTTTTGTTTGTTTGTTTGTTTTCACAATTATTCTTGCTTCTCCTACTCTGGTGACCATTCATTAGTCAGACCAGTATTTAACCAGCATCTCCTATGCTAAGTGCTAGGAATGGGAGAATAAACAAAATGGAAAAACTCCTTGCCTACATTAAACTTAAAAACTGGTAGGAAAAAATAGACTGTGGGAACATTTCTGCTCCTCTCCATATACTAATTTGAGTAGAGAGAAATGACACGTATGAAAAGAATGCGTATAACAGAACCCAAGGCTTGAGCTCAAGGCCTATGAGGGACTTGCCAGGTAAAAGAATGAGGCAAGTGGATGCGAGGTGAGTTTAAATGAGGTCTAATGACAATGGTTTTTACACTTCATCTAGTAATACTGTAGTCACTTTAAATTACCATTATCTTCAGTTTGACATTAGGATAACAGGATTATAAGGATTATAGTAAACAGGAACATACCTATGTTGTCTAAGGAAACAACCATCCAGATCCTGTGTGTTCCCAACATATTCAGAATTGCCAATATTTTTTTAAAAACCCAGAATCTGGAATTATGCTTTTAATGTCTGTTCTATTTTAATACTGAAGCTAATTGAAAATAAAATAATGCACATTGCAAATAAAATATATAATGAGCAAGGTAGATTTGGCTTGAGGACTACCATTGTGTGGGCCCTAGGAGTCTGCGCCCGCTATGAGCTAAACGCACCAGTGGTGGCATCTAGTTTGAATACACGAAGGCTAAGCTGGGGTACAGAGTAGGCTGTTTCGGTTTTAGTATTTCAGCAGATGAAAATAAAAAGATGAAGCCTAGTTTTATTTGAATTTCAAATAAACAGTAGTTTTGTTTGTTCATGTCTAAAATACTACACAGGATATATTTGTACTGTGTACTGTCATACACTATTTGGGGCATAGTTATATTTTTAAAAGTATTCTTTTTGTAATTCAAATTTAATTGGGAATACTATGTTTTATCTAGCAACCCTATTCCCAGCACTATGCAATTATTATGAAGTTGTCATATAAATGGCTATGCACAGATGAAATATTTAATCATTTTTCTTGATAATAATTTAAAGAATTAATTTACTTTTTTATTGAGTGTTTGTTACATGCCAAGTTGAACAGATCTTCAAGGAGAAAGCTAAAATATCTGGATATCTATGGGGAAACCTTATTTAGTCTTTGTGTATAAACTTCTAAAATGTTTTTACATTTTATAATTTTGGTATAAAAATATTGTCTGTAGCGCAAATAAACGTTTATCTATATATTTATCCCTACTGCACCAAGTTACATTTGTGACTTTTTAAAAATATATCTTTATAAATGTCCTCTTTTTATGTTAGCAGGTTGAGTTTGGTTTTAGTTTTTGGGAAACTAAATTCTAAGTACTTTTAAATACACTTCGTGCTGATGCCCATGTTGCTTTCAAATTGTTTTTTGTACTTTCTGAAGTTCTCTTATTCTTCCCTTCCTGATACTAGCCATCTGTATTGATGAGGTAGTAGACTGGCTTATTGGTAATAAATTGATTTATTTAAGTGTTGGATTTAAGACCGTTAACATGTCACCATGTGCTCTGATTTTGTTTCATTGTCCCCAGATTATAATAAAATGTATTTTTATATTTTTTCATAAGTACAAGTCAAGATTTCTTGCTCTGTCATATATTATGAAAGACTAATTGATAGATTTTTTTAAATATATTTCAAATATTAGAAAATCACTTTCCTGTTCTCACTGTAATTAGCATAAAAATATAGTCTAGGAATAGAATGTCCTAGGGGCAAAGGTGGGACCATCCTCAGATCTACAAAGGAAAGCCAAGCCACTAGTGCACACTATAGATTTTTCTTTTCAGTACTTTGATAGAGGACACATTTTCTATAAAAGAGCTATTAATTCAGAGGTACAACCTAGTGTCTTTTTTTTTTTAATTGTTTGCTTTTTGTGGTTTTGTTTATAGTATCCAAAGGGATGTTTGTTGCGGGAGGGCAAGGTTTTGAGAGCTATTTTTAATGTTCAAGGCTTTATTGAAATTGGGAGGGAAAGTTAGAAACATGTTAATGCCTGCACAAAAGTAACAGCTCATACGAACTAAGCTATCTTCATTTTGAACTTTCAGCCTCTAGTGTGCGCTTTCTAGAAATGGAATAAAAGAATTTTGTGCAGAAGACCCAAATATCCAAGACACCAAATTGATGAATGGGTAATGTGAATTACACAGTCTCTGAAATAGAAATGCATTGGGGTAAAAAACTATCTTCAAAAAATTTACAAATGGTTAAGTTCATCTGTTAAGCACGCTTCCTGATATATGAGCATAAAACCTTCTAGAAGACAAAAGTAATTCCTTAATCCTCTCTGGCTTACCTTTTTCTTTGTTTTCCTTGTTTGGATATATAGATATAGATCTAACTTTTAAAAATGAGACCATACTATAAATATGGTTGTATGTATTTTTTCCATTTAACAGTATTCCTGACTTGCATAATTTCTATAATTCATTTAACTCTTTTTTATTGTTATTGGATCATTTTCTTTCATGATTTTTATTAACACCAATGGATGTTCTTGAATAAACCCCTCAGTCTTGCTTTTATGGGAGAATTTTTGTTTAGGGAAGGTTCAACCTTATTTACCTATTAAACTTTAATTTCAAACTACAGGGTATAAGGAATTTATCAGTTTCCTAAAAGTATGACAAGAAAGGAATGATCAGGAGGGAAGGAAGGCTAGACAGGAA